>ML778059.1:426970-483559 GCA_009831015.1 Picea engelmannii | reverse complement strand
TGATGGTTTAATGTCTACGGTTTTTTCACTTGAGAGTTTTTTCGACCATGCGGCCTCTGCTCCTGTTGCAAGTAGGTTTTGGTTTCCCAGTGAATCTTCATTTTTTGTAGAGGTTTTGAGACATGGTTTATGGTATACTTTGTGGTGCGCAATGGAGGTATATGAGCTGGACTTTGGGGAAGACCCATCTACGAGATTTTTCGTTCGGATACATAATCCATTACCATGCAAGGGGATTGACAGGCTCTTTCATTGGAGGAATCTAGACCGACGATGGGGCATGCGACACTTATGAGGTCAAATTATCTATGGGAGGTACGTCAAACCCATGTATCATGCAAGGTGGTGGATCATGTGCTCAATCCCTTAATAACTCTGCTTTTGTTCTCCCGCTGCATGATTTTCCCCTGGTCTCCTCTCCTCGACTGACTTGCCCCATCCCTAGTTCCCTCCCCCCCTCATTCGAAAGTTGAGGCACCCCTAGTCCACGAGAATTTTCATTCAAAACCCCCTGTTGATAAGAAAAAACAATGTTGCATCAGGGCACATGATGCAAGAGCATCGCCAACATCAAGCACGCGTGGGGCAAGCGCCAGCGCATTTTGGGCACATGACGAATTGGTCAAAACTTTTTGAGATGGATGCGCCAAACATAAATGTAATAATTAAGAAGGAGCGCACTTGATTGTAATCAGACCTTGAGCGTCTCGCTCTCGTCTGAAGTAGATAGAGGCATTTATAATAGTTAATGAAGGTAGATAGAATTGAATGTTAGATTAGACAGTTTTAGAGCCGGAGGGAAAATGGATATAGACACCCTCACTTGTATCATTGTAACATTAGAGAGGAGGAAGAGCATAGAGCATACAGAGAAGAGAGCAGAGAGCTATGTAAAAACACCCATGTATAGAGATTTGAATTAATAGAAAGAGCTTTGATTCAAATTCATGGTGTCGTGTTTATTCTCTGCGTATGCATGTTGAATATTGTGTTCATGAATGTTTTACTCTTTCTGTCATGCAATTGTTTTTATGCTATGTATGAATGATTTCCTGTTAAATGTTTGAAATCTGAGAGAGAGTAGGAATGAGTTTCAATTGTTTCTCTATCTGAGTAAGGATTCCTGCAAGGAGTGCAGTCGAATTGTCCGCAAGGAGTACGTTGACAAAGGGTTCAGAGATTTGTCTCTGGAAGGCTCAGATAGGACGGCTATTGTTCTCATTTTCACTAAAGTGCAAGTTAGGCACAGGAGTCGTGCAAGGTGTGCACAGACCAAACTTGAATTCAGGGTTTGAAGATCTGAGAAGTTGTCGAAGGAATGTTGCTGCAGGGTGTGTGCAAAGTCGAAGGTGTTCAACACTTGAAGTGTTTGAAGGTTTCCGCAAGGAGTGCGCGCAAGAGTCTTCTTTAAGAATCGGAGTTGCGGGGAAGCTCAGGAAGGATAAAGCCTTGAAACCGCTGAAGGGCAGGACAAAAAGTTTGTGTATTGAAGTGTTTAGAAAGCGTCATAAGTTCGTGCCGCGGGTGGACAAGTTTTGTGGAGGAATACTTGGTCCATTTCACAGAAATCGTCAAGGAAGAAACGGACAGTCGAAATTCTCTGTGGAGAATTCACGAAGTCCCGTGAGCCGTCAGATCTCATGGACGAGTAGAGGAGTACAGCAAGTATCCCCGAAGGTTTAAGCTCAGAAGAGGCAGAACCGTAGATTTAAGCCAACAGGGGTTGTTGGATTTGCAAGTGTATTTCTATTTCGGGGTTTCGTAGATTGAAGTCCCGAAATCTTCGCATCAGGATTCGCGAAATTGCGAAGTCCGAAGTCCCGACGGAATAAAGAGCTGTTGAGAGGTCAACCTCGTGAGCGCATCGGAGTTTCGGTGAATCAGGTTTCGGGAGTTGAGGGGACGAGTTGCTTGACATCGAAACCCCTGAAATCATGATAAGGAGAGATCCGAGATTAGCGAGGGAAAGGTCAAGTGTTGACTGTTTTCGAGTTTTGGAGATTGAGAGACAAGGCGCTTGACTACCGGATTCGCGAAAGTGCGAAGTCCGAACTCCTGAAGTATAAGGGGGAATTTCTCGAAGATAATTGTGGGTGCAGATTTTCTGAAAGGAAAATAGAAGAGTCGTTTTAGAGTTCTTCTGGCTAAGAGAAAGAAGAAGATCATGTGTATGTGGACCTTCTGACCTACGGGTTGTGAGTGGCTGCGTCAGGTTTGGTATCAGAGCATAGAAAGGTTTCTTTGCTTTCTGTAGCAGGGAAAAGAAAGATTTACCATGCCACCGAGGAGAAGAGATAGACAATCACCTGATATGTAAGAGGAAAGGGAAATTCCAAGAAGAAGGGGTAGGAAGATGAAGAACCCAGAGATGGAAAGAGAGATGCGTGATCTTCGTGCCAGACTTGAGGACATGGAGACATCATAGAGGCACACAGTTGATGTTGGGGATCTTAGTGAGTCCAAAAATGAAGATGAAGCTGGACATGGAGAAGAAGAAGTCACAACAGAAGATGCAGCAAATGAACGCTTGCTTAAAGCCGTTGCAAGAATGGGCACAAGGGCGAAGATGGAAATTCCAGTTTATGAGGGAAACCTAGATGCTGAAGAGCTTCTAGACTGGATTAGAGCTCTGGACACCTACTTTGACTATGAAGATGTCGAAGAGGACAAGAAGGTCAAGCATGCTGTCACGAGATTGAAAGGACATGCAACATTGTGGTGGGATGAACTACAAGCTGACAGGCATTGCCAAGGCAAGCAGAAAATCAAAAGTTGGGACAGGATGATTGCAAAGATGAAAGCAAAATTCATCCCCATAGATTATCAAATTACTCTATTCAGGAGGATGTAGAACCTGAGACAGAAGCTGATGTCAGTGAAGGAATATACTGAAGAATTTTACAGGTTGAATATCAGGGCAGGTCATCGCGAAAGCAATGATGAAAAAGTAGCCAGGTATATGAATGGCCTGAGATATGAAATTCAGGATGAGATGAGTATGTTGACCATCCGAATGGTGGAAGACACTTATCAGATGGCTCTAAAAGCTGAAGAGAAGCTGAGCCGAAAGCAGGGTCAAGGAGGGCATGGAAGAAGTCATCCCAGGGGCAAGTCAATTGTCTAGGAGAGAAATCAGAAGCCTAAGGAGGAGTGGAAGAAACCTCAGACTCAAACTGAGAGAGGTGGAAGCTCACACCGAGGGAAATACGTTGAACAACGAGCGAAATATACTGATCCGAGAGGAGAGTATGCTAATAATAATATGATTCCTCGTACTAGAGGTAGAGGAAGAGGAAGAGGTGGAGTGATAAAGTGCTTCACATGTGGAAAGAATGGACACAAATCTTATGAATGTCCAGATAAAAAGAAAGAGGAAGGAGAGGCTCACATTACCAAAGCTCAGAGGCGGAGTGTTGAGGCAGAAGATGCTGAAGGTGGAAGATCGCTGATGATGCGAAAAGCTCTTTTGACACCAGAGAAGGAGGTGGAGAGTTCAGTCCAAAGAAACAAACTTTTTCGGATTGCTTGCAAGACCAAGGATAGGGTATGCAAAGTCATTGTAGATAGTGGAAGCAAAGATAATCTCGTTTCAACCGAGATGGTAGATAAGATGGAGCTGGAGACGATTGAAAATCCAAGCCCATACAGAGTCTCATGGTTGCAAAAATGACATCAGGTAAATGTCACTAAGTAATGTTTAGTTGAATTTAAGATAGGAGGATATAATGATAAGATCTTATGTGATGTTATTCCTATGGATGTTTGTCATCTATTGCTGGGTAGACCATGGAAATATGATAGGAATGGGATTCATGACGAGAGGATGAACACATACACCCTAGAGAAGAATGGGAGAACTCACATGTTACTTCCAATCAAAGATAAGGAGGTGAAACCTGAAGTAAGTAACATTGTACTTCTCATGAGTGGGAAGGAACTTCTTACAGAGGTTAAGAGGAAGGAGGAACTGCAATTCATTGTGGTCAGGAAGCCAATGATTGTTTTAACCATCACAAGGGTAGATGATTTACCAGAAGAGGTTCAGGAACTGCTGGAAGAGTTCACTGACATAGTAGTGGACGAACTACCTCGTTCGTTGCCACCAATAAGAAGTGTGAGTCATCATGTTGATCTCATTCCGGGAGCTAGTTTTCCAAACAAGGCCGCGTACAGATTGATGCAGCAGGAGAATGAAGAGGTCAAAAGACAAGTCCAGGATTTGATGGACAAGGGATTGGTCAAAGAGATCTTGAGTCCGTGTGCTGTTCCGACAGTACTTAGTCCAAAGAAAGATGGAGTCTGGAGGATGTGTACTGAATCGAGGGAGATCAACAAGATAACTATCAGGTACAGATTTCCATTGCCAAGAATGGATGATCTGATGGATTGCTTAAGTGGAGGAAATTTTTTTTCGAAGATTGATTTGAAAAGTGGATATCACCAGGTTCGTATGAGAGAAGGTGGCAAATGGAAGACAACATTCAAGACTAACGAGGGGTTGTATGAATGGCTTGTTATGTCGTTTTGCTTAACAAATGTGCCAAGAACTTTTATGAGGCTGATGAATGAAGTCCTGAAGGATTTCATCAGAAAGTTTGTTATCGTATATCTCAATGATATATTGATTTTCAGCAGAACAGAGGCTGAACACTTGAAACATTTGGCTACAGTGATGAAGAGGCTACAGCAGGAGAAGCTGTTGATAAATATGAAGAAGTATTCATTCATGAAGATAGAGCTCATTTATTTGGGATTTTTCATTTCTACAGATATATTGAGGATGGATCCAGATAAGGTGGAGGTAATCAAGAATTGGCCATCACCGAAGAGTATATTCGAGGTGAGAAGTTTTCATGGAATGGATAGTTTCTACCGAAAGTTCATCAGGAATTTCAGTAGAATTAGTGCAGCAATGATGGACACAGTAAAGAAAAGACATAAATCTTTTCACTGGACAGAAGAGGCTGAGAAAAGCTTCAAATTGTTGAAGAGGAAAATTATAGAACAACCAATTTTGGTGTTGCCAGATTTCAAGAAGACATTTCAAGTGAAATGTGATGCAAGTGGATATGCAATAGGGGCGGTCTTGAGTCAAGAAGATAGACCAATAGCATACTTCAGCGAGACGCTAAATGAAGAGAAAGTGAAATACTCCACTTATGACAAGGAGTTTTATGCTATTATTCAGGCATTGAAGAAGTGGAGACACTACTTGATTCCCAAGGACTTTGTCTTGTATAGTGATAATCATGCATTGCAATTTGTGACTCAACAGGAAAAGTTGAATCATAGACATGTTAAATGGGTTGAGTATATGCAAAATTTCACTTTTGTGATTAAACATATTTCTAGTACTGCTAATAAATTTGTTGATGCTTTGAGCAGGAAGTGTTTGCTATTGCAGGAGTTCAAAGTCAAAATGTTGGGTTTTGATGATCTCGGGAACATGTACGCAGATGACCCAGATTTTAAGGAGGCGTATGAAGCAGCTGAGAATCCAATTCGCAGAGATAAAAGCCAATGGGAAGAATACATGATCCAAGAAGGATTGTTGTTTAAGGACAATCAACTTTGTATTCCAAAATGCTCCATGAGGGAGAATCTGCTTAAGGAGAAACACAGTGGAGGATTGGCCAGACACTTCGGTCATGACAAGACATTCACAAAAATGAATGAGTCATACTTTTGGCCAGGAATGCGAGCAGAAGTTAAAAGATTTGTGGACAGATGCAGAATTTGTCAGCATTCGAAAGGAAAGAAACAGAATGCAGGGTTTTATCAACCATTTCCCATACCTAAGAAGTCATGGGATGCAGTTAGCATGGATTTCATATTAGGGTTGCCAAGGACACAAAGAGGGTTTGACTCAATCTTTGTGGTAGTGGATATATTTTCCAAGATGGAACATTTCATTCCATGTCAGAAAACCAACGACGCAACTCACATTGCAAACCTGTTTTTCAAAGAAGTCATTCAACTTCACGGCTTACCAAGGAGCATAGTTTCAGATAGAGATATGAAGTTCGTAGGACACTTCTGGAGGACCTTATGGAATAAGCTGGGAACAAACTTATAATTTAGTTCATCTTATCATCCTCAGACAGATGGACAAACTGAAGCAATGAACAGAAGTCTAGGAGACTTGCTGAGGAGCTTGGTAACAGAACACCACAACCAGTGGGACAACATATTACCATAGGCAGAGGTTGCTTATAATGACTCAGTAAACAGAAGCATAGGGCAGAGTCCATTTCAGATTGTTTATGGCATGCAACCGAGAGGGATTTCTGAGTTGATGGATTCAGAACAGAGTACGACTAGGAGTGCTAGTGCAGAAGATTTCACAGAGGTGATGAAGGAACTTCACATCCAGGTGAAGGACCGATTGGATAACTCAAACTAGGAGTATAAGCGCAGAGCAGATCAACACATAAGACAACTTCAATTTGAAGTTGGTGATTTGATTCTTGCACATTTGAGAAAGGAAAGGTTCCCGAGAGGAACATATAATAAACTCAATATGAAGAAAATCGGACCATTGAAGGTCTTGAGGAAATTCAAGGCAAATGCTTATGAGATTGAATTACCCGATGGGATCAAAATTTCTCCAATATTCAATGTCTCGGATTTATACCCATATAAAGCCGAAGAAACAGAGGCAAGTAATAAGCAGCCAGAGGTTCAGTGGCGAAAACAAATGCCAGTTGCAGAAAAGCCGCAGATGGAGCGCATACTGGATAAAAGAATTGGTAAGAAGACCAGAAGAAAATAATACTTTGAGTATTTGGTCAAGTGGAAAGGCCATCCAGTTGAAGATGCCAGCTAGGAGAATGAAGCAGAGATTCAAAAGCATGGGAAGATTGTGCACAAGCTCATGGACAGGAGCCCATGAAAATTTTCAAGCGAGGGAGTATGATGCAGGAGAATCGCCAACGTCAGGCGCGTGTGGGGCAAGCACCAGTGCATTTTGGGCACATGACGAATTGGTCAAAATTTTTTGAGATGGATGCGCCAAACATAAATGTAATAATTAAGAAGGAGCGCACTTGATTCTAATCAGACCTTGAGCGTCCTGCTCTCGTCTGAAGTAGATAGAGGCATTTATAATAGTTAATGAAGGTAGATAGAATTGAATGTTAGATTAGACAGTTTTAGAGCCGGAGGGAAAACGGATATATAAACCCTCACTTGTATCATTATAACATTAGAGAGGAGGAAGAGCATAGAGCATACAGAGAAGAGAGCAGAGAGCTGTGTAAAAACACCCATGTATAGAGATTTGAATTAATAGAAAGAGCTTTGATTCAAATTCATGGCATCGTGTTTATTCTCTGCGTATGTATGTTGAATATTGTGTTCATGAATGTTTTACTCTTTCTGTCATGCAATTGTTTTTATGCTATGTATGAATGATTTCCTGTTAAATGTTTGAAATCTGAGAGAGAGTAGGAATGAGTTTCAATTGTTTCTCTATCTGAGTAAGGATTCTTGCAAGGAGTGCAGTCGAATTGTCCGTAAGGAGTGCGTTGACAAAGGGTTCAGAGATTTGTCTATGGAAGGCTTAGATAGGACAACTATTGTTCTCATTCTCACTAAAGTGCAAGTTAGGCATAGGAGTCGTGCAAGGTGTGCATAGACCAAACTTGAATTGAGGGTTTGAAGACATGAGAAGTTGTCGAAGGACTGTTGCTGCAGGGTGTGTTCAAAGTCGAAGGTGTTCAACACTCAAAGTGTTTGAAGGTTGTCGCAAGGAGTGCACGCAAGAGTCTTATTTAAGACTCAGAGTTGTGGGGAATCTCAGGAAGGATAAAGATTTGAAACCACTGAAGGGAAGCACAGAAAGTTTGTGTATTGAAGTGTTTGGAAAGCATCATAAGTTTGTGCCGCGGGTGGACAAGTTTCGTGGAGGAATACTTGGTCCATTTCGCAGAAATCGTCAAGGAAGAAATGGATGGTCAGAATTCTCTATGGAGAATTCATGAAGTCCTGTGAGCTGTCAGATCTCACAGACGAGCAGGGGAGTACGACAAGTATCCCCGAAGGTTTAAGCTCATGAGAGGAAGAACCGTAGATTTAAGCCAATAGGGGTCATTGGATTTGCAAGTGTATTTCTATTTCGGGGTTTCGTAGATTGAAGTCCAGAAATATTCACATAAAGATTCGTTAAATCATGAATTCCGAAGTCCCAACGGAATAAAGAGATGTTGAGAGGTCAACCTCGCGAGTGCATCGAATTTTTGGTAAATCGGGTTTTGAGAGTTGAGGGGACGAGTTGCTTGACATCACAACCCCCGAAATCGCGATAAGGAGAGATCTGAGATTAGCGAGGGAAAGGTCAAGTGTTGAATATTTTTGGGTTTTGGAGATTGAGAGACAAGGCGCTTGACTACCGGATTCACAAAAGTGCGAAGTCCTAACTCCCGAAGTATAAGGGGGAATTTCTCGAAGATAATTGTGGGTGCATATTTTTCGAAAGGAAAATAGAAAATCCGTTTAGAGTTCTTCGGGCCAAGAGAAAGAAGAAGATCCTGTGTACGTGGACCTTCTGACCTACGGGTTGCGAGGGGTTGCGTCAGCACATAAAGACAAGATAAGAATGGTGGTCGGGGAGGACATCTTTGTGGAGAATTCTTTGGAGTTTTTAGGTAAAACAATGATTGGGCGCTTCTATGGGAAGACGATCTGTCCAAAAAGTTTGAAGCAATGGATTGAAATTTCTTGGACCATAGTCTTGGGTTATAGGACTATCTTTCAAGTTCTAGTCAGAGGATGGATATGTTTCAAGTTCAACTCATCGAAATATTCATAGTTAATTCTTGGGAAGGATTGGAGCTGGGGTTCATCGAGATTATCCCTCTAAGAATGGATATTCCACTCTGATCATAGTCATGATCCAATGTGTACTTTGGTTAATTTTATGGGTCATCCTTCCCAAACTATCATTGTCCTTTTGGCACAAAGAAATTGTGGAGTTTATCAGAAACAAGGTGGGGAGGTTCATCTGAATGGAAGATGGTTGGAATATCAAAGAAGACCATTGATGGGCTTGGTTGTAGGTGAAGTTCGACTTGAAGGTGGGATTGTTGGAAGAAATTGAACTAGTTGTAGAGGGTCATTCATGGATGCATTGGAAAGTTCTGTTTATATGCTATGGTTTCCATCCAGTCAGACACACATTGGATAGATGTCCATCTCCTTCTAGGCATAGGTTTCCTCCCAAAAAAATTTGGAAACCTAAATTGGTATCCTCTTCAATGGGTGAAGAGAACAAGTGCCTTGAGGAGGTTCTAGCATAGGCTATTCCTTTGGATAAGGTGATAGCTCATGAGGTCTCAAAATCATTCCCAAATTTAGACGCATCTTCTTTTGGTAAGTCCCTATGGTCTCCTTACTTTCCTTCAATTCTTGGGGTATTAACTAAGGGTAATGTCTCTCCTACTTCTAGTCCTTTGTCTCTCACCCTTGACCTCTCTGGCCCAATCCTCTTATCCTATCTTGTGTCCTGAGCCAACAACCAGTACTCCGTTGGTCGGGGCAATGCATGAGAAGGTTTTTCATGCTAAAATCCCTATCCATCTCCATATCTTCGTTGTCATAGTTGTGAACATTGTTCCTTCGGAGGCGTCATTGAATAAATTAGGATATTAAGAAGTTTCCAAACCTATTAGTTAATCAATCCCTTCATTCTTATTTGGATATCTCCTCCACTCCCGAAAAATTTCCAAAGAGGATGATGATATCAATGGAGGCATCACATTTGATAAGGTGGTTGGATCCCAAATGAGATGTAAGTCACCCCTTTATTTGGCACAAATTCAAACCAAGGATATTCGAAAGGGAAAGCCATTATTTAATTATCATTTAATGCTCGTGGGTTTGGGGGTGCCTCCAAGCTACTGGCCCTCAAACGTTTGGTATAGTGTAGTGAGTTGGATGTAATTTTTCTTCAAGAAACCATGTGTGATGGATCCAAGGTTGTGGACGCTCTTTCTCCTTGGCTAAATAATTGGACATTCTTCTCTCTGGACTTGGATGGTCACTCTGGGGGTCTAGTGACGATCTAGAGTCCTAAACTTGAAATAATCTTTTCCTAGTTGTTTAATTTGGGAATCCTAATGGAATTGAAAGTTTGAGACCTGGGCTCTTCTTTTCAGTTTATCAACCTTTGTGGCCCATTTGCAAATAAAAATCCATTTTGGGAAGGGATATCTTCCTTGGGAATCCATTCCGACGATAATATCATCCTAGGGGGTGACCTCAACTTCACCCTGGATCTCAAGGAAGTTTGGGGAGTGAATCTCTGCAAGGACCCTTTAGAAGGTTTCTTCTCACACCTTCTGGAAGTTAACCACCTAATTGATCTTAAGCCACCTAAGATAATGTTGACATGGAGGATTGGTAGGAAAGGGGAGGAAGGAGTCTCTAAAAGGCTGGACAGATTCTTGTTCTTAGAATCTTTGTTGGATGGGTTGTGGTGCATCAAATATTAGATTGGAAGTGGAGGAATCTTCAATCACCTCTCCATTCTTTTGAAGTTGGAACCTATTGAGCGCAAGTTGTCTGCACCTCTCAAATTCAACCACATATGGTTACAGGGGGAAGACTATAAAAATTTAATCCTTTCTACTTGGACCCATATCCATGATGAAGTCAGAGTGTCATACATGTAATAGTTCCATGAGAATATTATAAAAGGAAAAAAGGTGACAAAAGAGTGAGCGTTAAAATTTAACCAACATTCCCAAGAAGCACTCAAGGAGGTGAATTCGAAGCTTGAATCCATTTTCAATTCTAATAGTTTTGACATATTTTACGATGAGGAGGAATATTCCTTGAATACTCTCTTGGACCTTAGACATGGTCTGTTGGATAAGGATGAAGAGAAATGGAGGTTAAAATCCATGCTATTTTACTTGCAAAAGGGGACAACAATACCAAATTCTTTTACAATTCTGCCAACTTTTGTAAAAACCTTAACTTGATTTGGGAGGTCTCCAAACAAGACGAGGGTTACACTATGTCCTTCGAGGAAAAGGAAGAGGAATCCAGGATCCACTTCAGTTCCTTATTCAAGGAGTCATCAGGTTGTCTTAATGGGGAAATGTTATAAGTTCTTAGACTTTTTCAAAAGGACATCACTAAATAAATGAATGCTTCACGAGAAGTGGAGGTTTCAGAAGCTGAGCTAGAAGCTACCCTCTTTTCCATGAAGCGAGGTAAAATCGTTGGCCCAGATGGGTTATCAATCGAATTATATATAGGTTTTTTCAAGCACTTGAAAGAGGATGTTCTAAAGGTGGTGCATGAATCTAAGTAGAGTGGAAAAGTCTTGGGGGCATTGAAATCTACTTTCTTAGCGCTCATTCCAACTAAAAAATAAGTAGTATCTTTTGAGGACTTTCACCCTATTTTATGTTGTAATGTAGTATGCAAAGTGGTCTCAAAAATATTAGCGAACATGCTAAAAGATATCCTCAGTGAAATCATCTCTGAGGAACAGTTCGACTTCCTTTTTAAGAGGAAAATTCATGATGTGGTATCCCTTGTGAAAGAATCCTTGCACTTTATCCACACTTCTAATATCCCTTTTTTTTTTCTTAAACCGAACTTATCTAAGGAATATGACAAAGTGAGTTGGAATTTCCTTAGGATGGGTTTTGTCCAATTGGGTATGAACCTAGCTACTATCAACTAGATTATAGGATATGTCGAATCTGTTTTTTTTTTGGTCTTGATTAATGGCTCCCCTTCCAAAGTTTTTGGAGCCTCGAGGTGGCTTAGGTAGGGATGCCCCCTATCCCCCTTCCTTTTTTTTCCTGACACTACTACATATGGTGTTGAAGTTTGACAGGGTGTTCCGACGGTACAGATAAAATCGATCATGTCATTGGAAATTACTAGGTAACTATTAAAATTTCTTTATTTTTTATCTTGGTGCCCCACTGTTCGTCGGTATTGCAACAAAGTCAAATAATCATTGGCATTCTGACTCGTAGTCGATGGTTACTACAAGGGCCACGTGGTGCCCCATAATCAAACATGGATTTCAGAGGCATGTTTATAAAACCATGAGCTATAACAACTCACTCGAAGACATGTTAAACTAATTATGATTGAATTATGTAACCGTCTTATGGATCGAGGTTGTCCCCATGAGGATCATATAAATATATAGGTGTTCTCAAAATGTTCTACATTTTGGCATTTATGGTGGGAATTGGGTGATATAAAGGTTCCAAGTAGAGTGATAGGAAAGGAGAGGCTTGTCAAATTAGAGACAATAGGAGGAATCTAGGAGGAATCTTTAGAGAGAACAAAGATGTGGGATTTGTATTTCACTTTGCCGACCATTTTTGTGAGGGAGACTGTAACTGTTATGATGTCTATATGCATGTAAATATCCTACTGTTATGACAATTTAATGGAAGATTAGTACCGTTTTGATTCGTAATTTTCTTATATGTGATGTTTTGTTGTGATCTTTAGTGTTTTTCTACAATCTTTAGGAGATCTTTAATGCATCTTTATAATAATGTATGAATCTACCTACAGGAAAATCAGAAGGTACAACTAAGAGGTGGAAATTGAAGGGGGTTAGTTCCAAACTATGGAAAGGGAAGTAGGGTGCAAAGAAGAGGCAATAAGTCCATTTATTTCACTCAAAAATAGATCTATGAATGAGGTTATGTTTGGTAAATAGTTAACAATGGAAGGGTTTGTTAGAGTGGACAATTCCTACATTAAGGATTCCTTAGGATCTATCTAACCTTTAATTCTCGAGGCTCAATCATCCCCTTCAAAAATTGAGCCTTGAAAAGGGTTATTGATCTGAATAAACCTCACATCCTCCTCCTATAAGAGACAATGTCAAATGGGGATAAAATAACTAGCTATCTAAGCAGATTGCTTGGGGATTGGAAGTTTAAATTCATTGATGATAGAGAAAGGTATGTGGTTATCATTAGAAAATTTATACATTTGTCTATACTTTTTTTTGTGCAATTGGAAACTTAAAACCCTTTTCTGTGGAAAAATACCAAAATTTGTTCTGTAGGACAAAGAGGGAAAATTTTGCCTTAGTGCAAATTGCATGCTAAGCTAAACTAAAATGCACCTGCATGTCTGAAAACTCATTCAATATCAGTAGTTCAAATTGTAAATGATTTTATAAGACATTTTACATAAGCATGTATACTTATTTTTTTGTTTCTAGTCATAAAAGACTATCATGTTGTGCAAAAATAGGCAACATATGCCCAGTAAGACCCTATAAATGCACAACTTGTTTTTAAAAACCAATTCAAGGTTTTATTATACTGTAGATTTGAGTTGTGCATGTTGTTGGGTGTTTGATTTATCATATTAGACATGATCATGTTGTTAATTTTGCAATTGCAATTTTAAAAACAGTTGATGTGAAAAAGAGGTAAATTTGGCTTGTAAATTGGAAGGTCAAAACTATACTAAGTGATGAAATAAAAATGCATGACCAAGCTTCCTTGTAGCACCTAAAATTGTTTTATAAGTAGTACAATGGATATATATATATTTTGTATTTAGCTATGTCATCTAAAGAGAAATTTTATAACAGAAGAGGTTGATTTCAAGCACCTAGATTTCGGATTTCATGTAAATCTAAAGTCAAAACTGCCTTAGAGTAAAATACACGCCCTTGTCTCAATTTTGACCCAAATTGTGTGATTCAACTTGAACAAGTTGTAATTTGTGAATTTACACCTTGACATAGCCATATATTGGCAGTTCCATACAAAAAACTACCCGATGTGCATAAAGGATAAAAATTCCCTTGTAAAACTGAAGGGACAATTTGTTAAAGTTGTCTATAGGAAAGTGCACACCCAAATTTGGATAATCCTCCATAATTTAATATTTAAGTTGTAAATTTATTATTAAAATATTTTTAACATATTTGTACAATTAGGAGTGCATTTGCACTTCAATAAGGATGGTTTTTATTCACAAATATTCATGACCTTTTGATGAATCAGAGGATGGTGGGTTATGAGAGAAATCAAGGTCAATGAAATCTAACCAACCAGTTATAAATACAAAATGGAATAAATCTTAACTCTAATTTCTGCTATAGAATATAAAGGTCAATATTATAGGAAATATTACAAGTTACAGGGTTGTAGAAAAGTAGTACATATTTCTATACTTATGTTTGTGCCATTTGAAAGTTAAAACCTTTTTCCCTACAAAAATACCAAAAGTTGTATTCTAGGACAAAGAGGGCCAATTTGTGTTGGTGCAAATTTTTCCTTGGTGCAAAATGCATGTCAGGCTACACTAAAATGCATGCCTAGGTCTCAAAACTCATTTAATTTGAGTAGTTCAAATTGTAAATAATTTGTTAAGTCATTTTGCATAAGCCTATATACTTATTTTTTCATTTTTAGTCACAAATGAAGTTGTTGTACAATAATATTCAAGAGATGCCTGGTAAAATCCTAGAAATTCCCAACCTGTTTGTAAAATGTAAGCGAAGGTTTTATTATACCTTAGATTTGAGTTGTGAAAGTTTTTCCTGTTGTGGTTTATCATATTATACCTATTTATGTTGTTAAATTTGCAATTTCAAGTTTAAAAAGGGTTGTTGTGTAGAAGAAGTAAAGATTTCCTTGTAATTTGGAAAGTCTCAACCGTATTAGGTGAACAAATTAAAATGCATGCTCAAGCTTCTATGTATCTCTAAAAATTGTTTTATAAGTTTTAAAATGGAGTTCCATATATGGAAAATTTACCCATGTCATCTAAAGTGCAATTTAAGAACATGATAGGTTTCTTTCATGCACCTAGATTTGGGATTACATGTAAATCTGAAGTGAAAACAACATTAGAGTAAAATTCATGCCTTAGTCCCAATGTTGACCCAAATTGAGTGGTTCAACTTGAATAAGGTGGAATTTCCGATTATGCACCTGCACATAGCCTTATAGTAGAAGTTTCATACAAACACATACCTGATGTGCATAAAGGCTAACAATTGCCTTGTAAAACCAAAGGGTGAACTTGTTAAAGTTGGTTGTAGGAAGACTCCATAATTTAATTTTTAAGTTGTAATTTGATTCTTACAATAGTTTTAACATGTTTGTACAATTAGGAGTGCATTTACAGTCCAAAAAGGATGATTTCAATGAACAAAGATTCATGACCTTTTGATGAAATATCGAATGAATATGTCAATATTATATGACATATTACAAGCTTCATGGTTGTACAAAAGTTGTAGAAAATTTATAGTGGTGAATTTTGTATGATGAGATGATATATATATATAGGAAAATGAGTAATTCATTTCTTAATATGCGATATGTATTCCTTAAAAATAAAATGCATGCTCAAAAATGGAAACTATGTGTTTTAGGCTTGAAAATAGGGCATGTTGTGCATGCCCTTGAGTAAACAATGCAATCCTTCACTACTAAAGAGTTGAATTTTTCAATATTTTTATAAATCCAGCCCGTGCTCGTTGCTCTTGTGACGAAACCAGTTGTACATCTCAGGAGCGATGAACATAAAGATAGTGGACTCCCGTCACTCTTGCGACGACCTTTTCTTATCATCACAAGAGCGAAAATCCAATGATGACCGTTACACTGTTTGACAAAGTCAACATTGACCATTACATTGTTTAACAAAGTCAACATTGACTTGGTCAACATTCATCTTTCTTGCAATGAAAAAAACATCTATAAATATTGTTCAAATTAGAGATGTTGCGATAATCTTCCTATAACAACGATGGTTCAGAAAAGGTATTTTTGTGCGGAAGAATGTCGCAGAATATTAGAGGTGGGAAAAAAAAGTAAAGAGGGTGAAAAGGGTGATGGTAGATGTTATTTCCCTTGCAAAAAATGTTTCAATACATGTCCCGTAATAATTTTAATAAAAAAAACTAAAAAACATTGTAGGAAATATGGGCACATTGATGGTGGATCGAATGAATATCAGTTCGTGGTAATTAGCTATATATTCATTATCTGTTTTTATATTGTCGATTTTATATAAAATTATATATGTATATATATATTGTTTGAATATTTCTTATACACACTAATTTTGCATGATTTTTTGTAATTATAAAGTTAGAGTTGCCCTCTAACTTTCTGCAGAATATTGCACCAAGTAGTAGTAGAAATGATGTTGTACAAGTTGAGGAACATGATCAAGAAAATGAGGATATCATGGAAGAAGATGATGGGACAAATCAAGTTAATGATACCATGGAAGAATATGATGGGACAAATCAAATGATCCAAGATTTGTTTACTCAGTCAGATGACGATGGGGACAGTGACAGTATTTATGATGAACCTCTATTAGAAAAGGAAAATAAACGACTTTATGAAGGCTCAAGAGAAAATATTCTCTCTACTACATTGTTGCTAGTGAAATTAAAGGTTATGAATAATTTGTCGAACACTTGTGTGACATGGATCCTAAGGTATGTAATATGTTTCATCTCATATGCATAAATGTTGATTTTTTTCTATTTGTTTTTAGTGTTAATTAATGTGTAAAATAAGAATGCAATTTTTACGATTAATATTCTTTAGATTAACTAGTTATTTGTTATGTTGTATATTGTTAGGTGAATTTTTGTTACCATCATCAAATATTTTACCTCGCACATATCAAGATTTGCATGTCATTATGAAATACATCAGAATGGATTATCAAACTATAGATGCATGTCCTAATGATCATATTATATATTATGGAAAACATGCTTCGAAAACAGAATGCCCACAATGTCTTATCAGTAGATATTGAACCGATCAAGTAACAAAAAGGGTGCCTCGAAAGGTTCTTCTTCATATTCCCATAATTCCTCATTTTCAGTGATTGTTCAGGTGTGAAAGTATAGCATGATTTATGGATTACCATGCATGTAAAAAAAGTGGAGATAGTGTTCTTTGAATGCTTGCCGATGGTTATGCATTTAGGGAAATTGAGTAAAAATGGGAAAATTTCAAAGATGAACCTCGTAATGTTAGGATTTCATTGGCAGCTGACGATGTTAATCCATTCGGAGAGATTATATATATTTACTCATTGTGGACTATTTTTGTTATCAACAATATCATTCCTCCTTGGATGTCAATAAAGAGGGAGCACATAATGTTGACAATGATTGTTCTAGGTATTTGTTTACATTAATTTTTTGAATGTAACATTTTCATTTGTTTCATTTTTTGCATAATATCTTTTGTTTATTTATTTACTTATATATACATATCATGGTTATAGTAATTATGTGTAATTTCAAACAATCAGGAAAGTACCAAGTTAAATATATGAATGTATATATCGAGCCTCTTATCAATGAGCTACTAAAGTTATGGGTTGGCATCACTATGTATGACATTTGTAAACCAATCGGGGAGAAGAAATTTAAATTCTGTGAAATACTTTTATGAAAAATTCATGATGCCCCAGGACTAACACATTTTTTTGGTATGTAGCAATCTATTTCTCTTTAATACTATATATATTTTTAAAGATATCATGTTGCATGTTTAATTTTTAAATAATCTCATCGTATAATTGACATTAACCCATCTGTTACAAGTCTTCAAACAAAGGGTAAATTTGCATGTCTATTTTGTGGTCCTAAGATGAAGTATCGTCATTAAAAAAGTTTAGTAAAGGTGGTGTTTGATGAGTATAGGCACCTCCTCCCTAAGAACCATAGGTATCGTACTACTGAAAAACATATTTTCAATGGGAAAGAAGAGACTTGCTTAAAACCATGAAGAATGACACCTCACCTATGGAGGTTGGAATATAATAGAAATTGTCAAGGTATGCAATTTCTTTATGTATTGTATATGTAATGTTTTGAATTTTTATTTTAATCATTGAATTTATTTTACCGTATTTGATAATTATTGTTGTGGTTTATTTTATGCTTCATGAAGGCCACCATCATGAAGGTTTTAATAATGAGATTCCACAATGAATGAAATGTTATCCCACTCAATTCATGAGGTTTCCCTACCATGAGGAGCTAAAAATAACTCATATGTTTGATACAATGCATATCGGGAAGAATGTGACAGAAACGTTATGGGTAATCATAGATGGTAGGAGGGCTAAAGAAAAAATTGTCGAAATTTGTACTGACATTCAGGAAGCCAATCATGTAATGTGAAGTGTGATCCGATCAAATAGAGATGGAGATCGAAACAAACTTCCATGGTTATTAAAAAAGCAACAAAGTAATGATGTAAAAAAGGTCATTCAAAGAATTAAATTTCCCATGTGTTTTGCTTCAAACATAAATAATATCTTAACGAAGAAAGGTGAATTTGGTGGGGTAAAAACACATGATTGGCATACCTTCATTAAGGTAATAATTTTGGTATACATATTTATATATTGGCCTTATAAATCTTTTAAGTTTTTTTATTTTTTTTGTCTACTTTGGTCGAAACAAATAACGATTCATTTTTTTTTGTTACAGTATGTTCTACCTCTATCTCTCCCAAACGAATTTGAAAACAACATCAAACAAGTTATATAAGATCTTGGAAAATACATGAGGCAAGTAGTTGTGATTTATATGCAAAATGTTCTTTCAATTTGGTGAATTCAAAAGTATATAGCTCCAACAATTTTCAATGCACAAGAACACTACCTCATGCACCAAGTTGAGGAGATTGAAATTTGTGGACCTGTACACACAAGGTCAATGTGGATGGTGGAGAGGCACTTGAAATCATTGAAGTCTTTGGCTAGAAAAAGAGCATGTCCTGAGGGTTCTATGGTGGAGGGATATATGGTATATCAATCCATGGTGTATATTAGTCATTATCTTCCTAAATTAATAGTGCTAACTATGCATGCAATAGATCGCATTTGGGATGTGAACTCCATCAAAAAATTTGAAGATCAGGAGCACATGTTGGGGAAAGGTAGAATGAAAAAAATGAGAGGTAATATATTAATAATTGTGGAGATTTTTATTAATACATATAATTTTATTTTATTTTTCGTATTATATGATCATACTCGTTAATATATTAATATCTGTTATTTCATAAATTATTAATATTTACCATGGAAGTTATAACTAATATTTAATATTAGTGAATTATAATTTTTTGATTCAGTTTTTGAAGATTAGGATGCACTGCATTTATACTTTGCAAACAATGTTGAGTAGATGAATGTATGTATTGAAAGATATAAACAACATCATGGCGGTAGGTTATCATGGCAATGACTGTCTGAATTGGTTAGAGATTCTCTTCGTAACAGAGATGCCAATGTTATGCAAAGGGAAATTGATTTATCATATGGTTTGAAAGTTGGATAGGAAAGCAAATTCACCCATTTTATATTATATTAATGTGATTACATGTGTACTGTCTTTTTCAAATACTTTCCAAGTTACATAAATATGTCAATTTATTAATTGACAATGCATATTTTACATATCTGGCATATTGCAGTTGAAACATCAAATGGCTATGTGGTGCAATGGTCGTAAATTTCACATCAAATAGTTGGATGAAACCAGGAAAAATTATGATAGTGGGATAAGTACAGTATTCCAAGTCACTAATTTTTTCTCTAGGAGTGACATACATCCCCGAGAATCTGAAAATAGATACTATGGGTATTTGAATGATATAATTTTGTGTGACTTTAATTCCTTCAAATTAGTTTTTTTTACATCAAATGGTATATGTTACAAATGCATGAACGCGATGAGGAAAGAATTTTTATTCAACATGCCAATGGATTTCTGATGATTAAAACAACCTTGTTTGAAAGAGGAGTACATGATCGCTATGTTTTTCCAAGACAATGTGAACAAGTCTTTTACTCAAATGTTCCAGGTGAGAGGGATTGGTCATTTGTTGTTAGATATGATCCAGGAGGAAGGCCAGCTAAGTATAATCATGTACATGAAGAATATGATTCTCCATATTAGACAGATCCGGAAGATCATGCAGGGTCGACATACGAAGAAGATGAAGAAGATCGTGATCTAGACGTAGGAGACAATGCAATTCTTGATGATGATGTCAATGAAAATATGCTCGAAAATGACATTGATGATGATGATGATATCATCAATCCTTTCAAAACCATTTTTGAAATGGATTATGATGCAGATGTCGAGCTCAATGAAGAAGAATATACAGAATAAGTATGAATATATAGATGTTTTTGTAGTTTATATGCATGAATCTTACTAGGTTGCTTTCGATTATTTTCTATTTTATAGATTGGGTATTGGGGAATTGAGAGTGATGTGAGGGGGAAGGGAGGGGCCATATGAGATTACACCTTCATGTGGTTGTTCTTGTTCAATAGAGGATAAATTATTCTTGAAACCAAGAGAATCTAATTCATTTTTATCCCATCATGATCGTATATTTCATCATTGTTGTCATGGTATTGCATCAACGAAGTTTCGATGAACGTGTTTGTCATTTCTATAGAATCTTCTTTGAAACTCTTTGAAAACATGGGACTTCGGCCCATAAGTTATGTGGAAATAAGAATGTGCATTTCCAAACTCAAATATGACTCACACACTCACTCTATATATATGATCTCGGCCTCGTTTCGTTTGAACTTTTCCTTATGATGAAAAATCCCTCTTTTTTCGTTCAATGTCTAATCAATACCATAAAAATATATCCTTGCAATACTAGATGCGGGAACGTGTGTACTGTCGAGAAAAATTTAAAAGGAACAATGAAAATATAGTGTAATAAGACTAGACATGGGCAACAATGACCTGTGAATGGGGCCAACATTGAAATTTTTTCAAATTGTTTCTGTATGCACTAAAATTTTACATGGATAGACTATTTGAATGCCTTAATGATATGGGAGGGTTTCTGGAATCAAATTTGACTCTCACACCCACTTGTTTCCATCATCAATTCATCATCATGTAAACCCGAAACCCTATTTTTCTTTCAAAGTACACAAATAGCTTGACACAAGTTTTAATTTTGCATCAACCTTTCTTCATTTTTCTTTCAGGTTCTTCATTGTACATGCAATGTATGTGTGTCATAGTTGTGATGAAAAATCTTGCTTTTTTTGTTCATTGCTTAATCAACACCATAAAAATATGTCCTTTTAGTACTAGATGCGGGAATGTGTGTATTGTTGTACAAATTTTAAAAGGAACAACGAAAAGACAGTGTATGATCTGGATTATTTTCGGCACGAAATGAGATTGGAGATATAATAAAGAAATGTGCAGAGATATCTCAAATATCCAATAATATAACAGAAATGTATTAGAGATGCAACCATAAACACAGTTCAACACAAAATGAGAGAGGAGATATAATAAAGAAATGTACAGAGATATCTCGGATATCCAATAATATAACATAAATGTATCAGGTATGCAACCATAAACATAGAGATACAGTAATACACAATTTTCTATTAATGAGTGAAAATGTACAAAGACTGTAAAAATACAGAGTGAAAGACTCGCCATAATGGTGGCAACTTATCTCTACGAAGATATGTGTCCGCTACTCGCATTCACAAGAAGATGATTTTACAATGAGGCTCCAAAGGCCTTTTTATCATAAAGAAAATTCAAAACCATAACCCTGGAAGATGAAAAGATAACAGTTTTGTGGACCTCGTTTTGGGTATTTTGGTGTATCAACTTCACAGTGACATAACTTTGGAATATGATCTTTGTTTGGGGTGCACGATAGATCATTGGAAAGGTATTGTCGAGGATATTCATTTTGGGGGCTCAATCAAATAATTTGGCTATCATTGAGGAGCTTGATCCAGAAAAATCTTCATTTAGGCCTTCAAAAATGGCCCCAAAAGTTTAGGAACCGAAAAAATGCTAAAAATAGTAAGTTGCCAGGAAATTGTTTTGAGCGAGTTGGAATTGGTGGGTGGCCACCGATATCCACCTGGATCAATCCTCCCTCCTCAGGAAGAAATGGTCTCCATTGCATTGAGTTCCTGGGGGAGAGGGGAAAGCAATTATTGAATCTAAAGCTTGGTGAGTTGCTTTCCTTGCTAGAGACATTTCACTGCTTGGTTTGTGGAAGGTTGTCACGAACCTATTGTTGGCGGGGTTGAATCTATTCAACCATTCAGGCTACATGAGATGATTGTGTGCAGAAGGAATATTTGCGCTTTGTTGCAATATCATCGACCTGCTTCTGTTGGATAGAAGGTGCTTGGGCTGAGACTGTAGTGGTTGCAGTATCCTTCCATTCACCTTTTTAACAGATTGTGAATAAGTTGAATTTTGTAGTCTGAGTTACTACCTTGCGGCATTGTTTAGGTGGGACAGTAGTTGGAACTACCTCTGGTATCTTGTAGAGATGACCCCCCAGAGTAACAATGCAACTACGGGGTCGAGACTCATAGATAGAGTGGCATTTCCACATATATGGTTAGCCCAAGAGAAAATCACAAACATCCAGCGAGGCAACATCACATAATACCTCATCCTTGAAGGGTTGTATGTCATATGATAATCGACACTAATGGCTGACACAAAGATCTTGTCCCTGGTGAAGCCACCCGATGTTGTATGGCTGCGGGTGTGGTGTTGTCGACAATCCAAATTGTTTGATGACCTCTGTTGATATGAGGTTCTTCTGGATTCCACTATCAACAATAAAATGTAGTGGGGTCCCCTTCACCCACATCTGTGAATGAAAAAGGCTCTCCCCTTCTTCAGGATCTGTTAGTTCTTCTGGTTGAATTGTTGCGGTTGCGACAATAGCAGTGGGGTCTACGTCGATGATCTGTCTTCTATCACTATTTTCTAAATCAGATTTTGAATCAGGGTTTGGCTCCTTATCTTTGATATCAACCACCAATGACTATTTTGAGAAACATTCATCGGTGTTGTGCCAGGGGCTTTTGTGGAAATCGCACCATTTTCTGATGTTCTTCTTCATCTTCCTGTGACCCTTCTTTTCCTATGGCTTGGAATGGTTTTTGGGAGACTGTTTGTTAGGGCCATCTTTATCATACTTTGGTTGTTGTGGATTTGAATACACAAAGTCCCATTTTTTTGGTGCTTAAATTTCTACTCGATTTTAATATCATATCGATAAGAAGCACTGAGTGATGAGTGTTGATATTGTGGTAGCTTCAGGAGGTATCAACCTCCACTGTGACCCTTTGACAATATTGGAATATTCTGGAAGCAAGAAAAGAAGTGAATGTAACCCTAGAATATATGTCGGCTAAGAGAGATAAGTAATATGAATTAATTAGCAACCAGAATGAGAAGTCATCCCAAGAAGCCTGCCAGAGCCAGTATAAATACATTGCGTCAGTTCTTATTTTACACACATATCTCACAATTATAGTGAGAAACTTGTGTTCACTGCAGTCTGGAAGTCTTGTGCGCAAGTTCTGGAGAAGGTGCTGTCACCAGTTACGAAGCCTATTGTTTCTATCTTTCTGGGTTGGACTCTCTAATCATCTTTGGTTACTTATTTCTTGGTGTTGGCATCAGAAGTCACTCCTGGATTGCAGCAGGAGTAAGCCCGAGGCCCATCAGTTTATGTCACTATTTGTTGATAGAGGGTGATGAATGGAAGTAAACTCGGAACAATATTGTTCTAACTCAGAAACTAGGCCAGACATGCACAAGCAGATGAGGTCTTGGTTCAACTTCAGATAGTAAGTTGTAATAAGGGTGAGTAGGAGGAAGACTTCTGTGAGGAAATGCGAAGGGCTGCTGTAGGCATCGAGCTTCCAACAACCTATACAAGAAAAATTTTAACACAAGAACTTCTTATATTCAAAAGCAAAAACACTAAAAGAACATAACAACGTTATAACAAATCCTTTATCATAACACAGTCACGACAATTCAAGTGAATCAATAAATCATGAACCCTTTTAGTATGAGATTGAAACAAGATGAAAAAGAGAGTTGCCTTACATTAAACAAGGAAAATTCATATATAGATACATAGCCACGAAAACCAGTGCTTCATTAAAACATTACAGTTGGGAGCTTTGCTCTACCATCCATGCTTACAAAATATCAAAACCGAGTCTATATACTCAGAGTAATTCACCTCCTTGGCCCGAGGAGGGTAGTTGAGCTACCTCATTTAAGGATTTACGTGCGCATGATATTCCTTCAGAATGTACATGCAACTTCTTGTCTGACACCGCTTCAGACGACATGGCTTATGCAGGGAAACTATCCATCGGAGTACCATGAGTTGACTGCTTCTGACCCTTCCCACGCCTTCCATTTATGGGTTCAACCGAGGTCTCAACCACCTGCTCAATATTCATTAATTGCTTCTTCCATGGAGGGTGGCCGAGATTGAATCCGTAGAGAGTGACCACATGTCGGCTTCCCAAAGCTTGGAGGCCAGTCTTCATTCCATGGAGGGTTTCATTCTCAAAGCAACCACAGGGCCATGCAACTGTCTTTAAGGACACTTTGGCATTTTCCTTTCAGGGATTTCCTCATGCTGTGTCTAGGATCCCTGATACCCTGTGTTGCGAAATTTCCCTATCCAAACCAACGACTTTATCTTCCTTTAACATCGACGGCCATGATTTCTTCCTTATCTGGCACTTAGCCATCTATGGTCTGAACATGTGCCTATCTTTTCCCTTTGGCCCTACTTTATATATGATAGTGGGTTGTGACCTTGCACTAAAACCAAAGGTACTCCACGGATTTTGGGTATCGGCGATGGGAGGGAGTGAACTCCTCACCCTTGATAGTCTCGGTAGCTGAAATGTCGAAACGACTCCTGGGGGATTTTACATTTCGCATTTTGGGGTTTCAAAATGTAGTGGAGAAGAGACCCCTTGTCTTTCAAAGTCCCGGTAGCCAGAATGCCGAAACGACTCCTGGGGGATTTTACATTTGGTGTTTCGGGGTTTCGAAATGTAGTGGAGAAGCGATCCCTTGTCTTTCAAATTCCTGGTAGCCGAAATGCCGAAACAGCTACTAGGGGATTTTACATTTCACATTTTGGGGTTTCGAAATGCAGTGGAGAAGCGACCCCTTATCTTTCAAAGTCTTGGTAGATGGAATGCCAAAACGACTCCTGGGGGATTTTACATTTCACGTTTCGGGGTTTCAAAATGTAGTGGAGAAGTGACCCCTTGTCTTTCAAAGTCCCAGTAGCCGAAATGCCGAAATGACTCCTAGGGGCTTTTACATTTCGCATTTCGGGGTTTCGAAATGCAGTGGAGAAGCGACCCCTTGTCTTTCAAAGTCTGGGTAGCCGAAATGCCGAAACGACTAATCATTTCGTGACTTTTTCCATAAGAGATGAGCCCATGCACTAAACCTCGTGCAACTCCGTGGCTCAATCTTACCCGATGACCGTCAATCTGCTCCATCTATGGATCCTCGTCGTTGAAAACAAAATGACCGCTCGCTTGATTTGAAGATCGAAATGGACTTCTTCTGTGTGTTGTTCTTGGCGCTCATGACTGCGCCCTTTGAATAAAATGCATTTGATGGATTTTTCAACCCCATTTCTACGCATTTACACCAAGGGCCTGAAATCAGAGAGAAACACCGCCTTGCAATAATTGGTGCTAACATTAGGCTCCATGGGGGATAGAGTCATCCCTGCGATTCTCTAATAACTCCTTCTATAGTTCCAATTTCCTTCTGTTGGGCTATAGAGTCATTTATTAAGCCGAAAATAAACAGAAAAAAAATATTTACAAAACCAAAGGATCCGTCTAAGGCTTAAACAAAACATTTCTTCAGGAAATTCCCATTTACTAGGCCGTTAAAAACCTCTTCACCCTCCAAATCCTGCAACCTATATGTGTTATTTAAGAATACTTCATATATTTTAAAGGGCCCGATCCAGAGGGCATCAAACTTGTTGTGTTTTCCCCTATCCTTCTTGGGTGCATCCCACTTAAACACTAAATCTCCCAGCTCAAATTCCTCCTTCCTGACCTTTCTATCAAAGGCCTTCTTGATCTTCTGCTGATGACTATGAGCTATGTCCATTACCTTCTCCCTGACCTGTTGCACTTCCACCAATTTATGAATTCTTCTGATCATATGGTCTGGCTCTCCTTCATGATCATGAAATAATTTCACTACAGGTAAAGCGAGCTGAGTGGGAAACATAGCCTCCGTCCCATACACAACTTGAAAAGGTGATGTGCCCAAGGACTTCTTTGTTTTCACTCAATCGGCCCATAGAGCAAATTTGAGCTTTGAATCCTAGGCCCTCTTATTGTCTTCCAATAATATTTTAATGAGTTTGATTAGAATTTTATTGGAAGATTCTACCAGTCCATTTCCTTTAGGATAATAGGGAGTGGAGTGAATTAGTGAAATCTCGAACTGCTCACAGAACTTAACCAAAGGCTCAGACTTGAAAGAAGCAGCATTATCAGTGGCAATTCTGCTGGGATATACAAATCTGGCTATGATATCCTCTAGGAAGCTTATAACTACCTTGTGTGAAGAACTCCTGGTGGGGGTGGCTTCTATCCACTTGGTGAAATAGTTTGTTGCAGTCACGATCCATCTGTGTTGGCCACTTGAAGGAGGATGAATTTCTCCAATGAAGTCCAACCCCCACTGTTGAAAGGGTGTTGAAGCTACTATAGGATTTAGTGGAAAATATTTGAGCTACTTCTTTCCTGAGAACCTTTGGCATTTGATGCAAGCTATGAGTTCTCTGTAGACATCAGTGAATAAGGTGGGCCAGTACTACCCATCCCTGAGAATTTTGTGGGCTGTGGTCTTCCAGAAATTATGCCTCCACAAAGGCCGCTATGGAAATCAAACATAACTTTCTGGGCTTCCTGTGGGTTCAGACACCTCAGAAACACCCCCAGAGGGTCTCTCCAGTACAAAACTTGGTCAATAAGGAAATATCTGACCGCCTTGAGCTTTAAAGCTCTTGCCTTGCTTTTTCCCATTCCATCAGGAGGCTTCAACTCTTTCAGAAAGTACAAAATGTCTCTATACCAAGTGCATTCTGCTAGTGATAAGCCACCCCGAGAGTTTTTGCTGGATGACTCAGGTTGCTGATTTCATGAGCAAGCATTGATGAAGCTAACCCCCAAGGCCTTGCAATTGGATTCATCCAACAGGTGGCTAAACCTTTCCCTTTAACCAACTTGGTGGGCTTTATCTCTAGGTCAAACTCAAGGATCTTGGCAATCCATTTACCTCTTCTCCCATCTATGTCAGGTTGTATAAGGATGTCTTTCACAGAGGCTAAAGGAACGTATGCAGTCACTCTTGAGTGCAAGACATAGACTCTGAAAGCTTTGAGATATTTCACTAAGGCATAGGCCTACTTCTCCATGATCTCATACCTTATTTCTGCATCTCTTAATGCTTTACTAAAGAAGGAAATGGGTTGCTCTTGCCCTTCCTCATTTTTTTGCAATAAGACCGCTGCTACTGTATCAAAAGAAGCAAAGGAAAAAATTAGGAAATCCTTGGAATAATCAGGACTGATCAACACAAGTGCCTCAATCAATGCCCTTTTATTTGGACAAAATATTCCTTAGGTTTAGCAGTCCATTTTACTTCGTTTCCCTTTCTGAGCATGGCTGTGATGTGTTTCACCAACTCAACAAAATTTGAGACGAACCTCCTCAGAAAGTTAATCTTCCCTAAAAAATTCCGAACTTCCTTTCTAGACCTGGGAAGTGACAGGGTCTAAATTGCCTCTACCCTTCTAGGATCAATTCTCACTCCCTCTACTGATACTATATGGCCTAACAACTTCCCCTCCTTCATAGAAAAAAAAGATTTCTTGGGGTTTAAGGAAAGGCCAAACCTCTGGCATTTCAAGAAAACTTTCCTCAAGTGACAGCAGTGCTCTACATTGAACCTGGAGAAGACTATGATGTCATCCAGATATATCACCACAAACTGATCTTTCTCCCCGATGAAGGCTATGCCCATGGCTTGCTGAAATGTTGCTCCTGCATTCATTAATCCAAAAGGAATTTTGGCATACATGAATGTGCCCCAAGGAGTGGTGAAGGTTGTTTTTTCTCTGTCCTCGGGCATGACTGATATCTGATTATAGCCAAAAAAACCATCAATCATGGATATCCTAGATGCACCAGTTACCCTCTGCAATATGTGTTCCATGTTGGGCAAGGGATAGTTGTCTTTCTTTGAGCTCCTGTTCAGGTTACTGAAATCAACACAGAGCCTGATTTCTCCACTTTTCTTCCTCACCGGGACCAAATTGGCCACCCACTTAGAATATCTCAAGGGGACAATGATTTGGGCATCTAACAACTTCTTCACTTCTCTCTCCATGATAGGCAAGAACATGGGATTTATCTATCTTAGCTTCTGCCTAAATGGCTTAGCCTCTCCCTTCAGTGGGATCTTGAGTTCAATGATAGTTGTGTCATATGTCTTGAGGTCTTCATAGGTCCATGCAAACACATTAGCAAATTCTCTTAACAACTCGGTATATTCATCCCTCTGCTCTTTGGTCAAACTACTTGAAAACTTGACAAACTTAGGCTCCTTTTGCGTGCCCATGTTGCACTCTGCTGTATCAACATCTCCATTTAAAAACCTACCCTTTACTGCCACATCATTTCCATTGAACGGTATTTCTAAAGGGACTAGTCCCTTGGGAATGTGATTGCTAGGAAAATGAATAATATGGTGATTAGAAATTTTATTTAAAAATATCTCAAGGTGAGGGTGACTTTCGAGATCAGGATCTTGATCAATGTGCAATGCAGAAAATTCATTGACAAACTGAAGAAATTTTTTGATTTCAAGATCGTCTTCGAATACCTTCCAATGCTTGATATTGTTCGGGATAGATGGCCTATATCTTATCTCAACATCATATTTGATCTTAGGCGGTAGAGGGATCCTGAACAGACTAGCTGAGACAACTAAGGAATCAGACAAAGTATTTTCCTCTCTTGGAATAAAAGAAATGTTGAACGCTGAGAATAAATTATCAATCAGGTCCCACACCTCATTTTTGTAACTCCTGAGTTGAGGATGCTTAGCCCGATAAGCATTTTTGACTTGCTAGATTATCAACTCAGCATCTTCGAACACTGCTACCTCCTCGATTCCCATTTCTTTTGCAGCCCTTAAACCCAGAACAAGAGCTTCATATTCTGCCACATTATTGGTAGCTTCAAATTCTAACTTGTATGACAGGGATATGGTTTCTTGACAAGGAGACACAAAAACCACTCCAGCGCTAGCGCCTTCGCGAGAAGAAGCTCCGTCAAAGAACATCTTCCAAATAGAGGTGGTTGGAGGAGGTATCTCATGATTAAATATGGGTTGCTTTCTGATTTGAAAAGGGGCTTCAGGAGTATTAGTGAACTGCAATAAACTAGACCCCAAATCAATGTCAATTGCAAAGATAGGATGATTGGTGGGGTCTGCTTCATCACTAACAATGTAGGCCAACTGAGCTTCTCTGTACAACCTCATGTGTTCCCCTCCAAATAATGGAATGGTGGCATATGTGAGATCCATATGTAATGTTCCTCCAAGTTTTTTAATCCAAGATCTTGACAACAGCATGCCGAACTTGGGGGGAACATCAACTACTACAATGTCCATGACCACACTCTTCATTGGCAACTGAAATAAAGAGACCACCAAGTCTTTGATGACTCCAAGGCATTGCACCCTCCTTGAATCAAAAGAGTACAAATCATGATAATCCTTTGTCACTTCGAGTCCCAATTCTTCCATGACTATTTTGGGCATAAGGTTGTGGGAAGCTCTCGAATCGATGAGACAATTATGCAGCACCTTATCATGTATGTTCAGGGATGTGTAGAAGGGAGGGGATGAATCATCTTTGTCTTCTACCATGGGACCTAGGACGACTGCTGGATTTTCATCTTGAATATTTACTGAGTCTGTGGAAGGTTGCGGGGACTCAGATTGTAGCAGTTTGGAGAGGGACCTTTTGAAATATTCATTTTTAACTAGTTCTGAGAGGGGTACGGGAATTCTAATCTTTTGAATTTCATGCTCAAAACTAAAGGAGGAAAGAGGCTTAGGAGCTTCCCTTACCTCAGAGACAGGTTCTTTGGCTGTTGGCGAAGTATTCTGAGTTTTCTTTTCTTTAGTAGTGATTGTTGCAGGTTTAGAAAGTTTTTCCGCTATGAGGGGCTGATCATGGCTATCAAAATTCCCTTCTTTCTTCTTTGACCTGAGATGATATCTGTTAGGAGTGTTGTTGGCCTTTTCCCCTTTACTCCACTCATTGATTTGAATGTTCATAAGGGATCCTTCATATGCAGATTGAGTCAAATGGGGAAAAGGGGAAGTGTCTTCAATACAGTGAATTTCAAGGTCGAGCTCATCTATCTCTTCTCCGTCCTCATGAGAAACTAGGCTATTTTGGAGAGGGGTTTGAATCCTCTGATCATCTCTGTCTTTGCTCCTTTTTTCCCTTTGCAAATCCTGTGGCAGGTTGTTGCTAGGCCTCCTGAAGCCTCTGTTATCAATATTTTGGGGATTTATGTACATAGGCTTCCCTTCTAACTCCCACCTTTCCATTCTAGCCGAAAGTTACTTTAGCACTTTAGTTACCTCGTCCGTATGAAGGGGAAGGGGAGAGGAAATGGATGGGGAGGCTTCAGGTCTCTTCTTGGATATGTCTCTATCAGCGTTATTCCTAAGTCGGTCAACAACCAATATGTTAGATTCTACTTCCACGATTGCATCCTGCATGTGAGCCAGAGTAGTTGCTCTCCTTTCCCTCAACAGGAGGTAGAAATTGGGATCAAAAGCGCTAGAATAAGTGATTTTAGCAGAGGCTTCTGAGGGATTTATTTCAGTGGGTATCTTATTGTACATTTTATTGAATCTCTTGGAGAAATCAGAGACAGACTCTCCTTCCCTTCTCTTCAAAGACCCGAACTCTGTCATGTAATACATGAAGTCTTTTTTGTCTCCCCACTGTCTCAAAAAGGAATTATCCAAAGCCTCAATCCCATCAACAGATCCAAGAGGCAGGGCCCTAAATCACTTTCTAGCCTCGCCTTCAAGTCTATGGACAAAAATCCTCATCCATACATCTACATGTATGATAACATGATCATCTGTAAAAATGTAAAAGGCTTCAAGGTGTTCTTCTACAGCTATGCCCCCTTCGCCTGTAAACTTGGGTAGCTACTTAAGGTAGCCATCTGCTGGAAGGGCACTGAGAGGCTGAGGTAACAAAATGGGAGCATACCTAGAAACTATTATAGCCTCCATTCTGGTCATGGGGGGATTTTCTCCTTCCATAGGAATATTAGGTGGAGGAGAAATTGGAGGAGAAGAAGATTGAACAGGGGATACTGGAAATGAGATTCCAGGTGGAAGGGGGAACAATGGGGGATTTAGAGAGAAGGCTAAGGGGCTTGAGTCAGTAGATGCTTCTCTCTATGCAGTAGCAACAACAATAATAAGAGGAGGGGTGGTAAAGCTAGGGGTGGGGAAATCTTCTGTGGTCCTGGGTCTACGCCAAGGTACAGCTGAAGGGGAGAGGGGAGTCACAAGGATTTCTCCCTCCAATCCCAGAATAGGAGGGGAAAACTCAGCAGGAACACTTCCGAAATTCAGGAAACGAGAAACTTCAGAAAAAGGTCTACTAGGAAGCTGAGAAGAAGAAAATGGAGTTTCTACAAAAGGAGATGGAAAATTACCTGGTTCAGTGGTGTAAGTTTCTCCTTTAGAGGCCTTTCCTTTTCTGATAATCTCCTCCGGATCAACTTCAGGTGTAGCTAGAGGCAGTTGTGGATGGGACCGCGTGTGTCTACCTTTGGAAGCCACAACTAAAATAGTAGGTTTGCCACAGTGGAGTCATCACAATGGAGTCGCCATGTGCATAGTAGCAATCTCATAGGGCTCTGATGCTTGATGCACCTTCAGAATCGGAGGCTCAATGTTGTTTGATCCCAGGGAAAATTTTCAACTTCATCCCCGACAACGGTGCTAGAAAAGTTGGCGTCAGAAGTCATTCCTGTATTGCAGTAGGAGTAAGCCTGAGGCCCATCAATTTATGTCACTATTTGTTGATAGAGGATGATGAATGGAAGTAAAATTGGAACAATATCGTTCTAACTCAGAAACTAGGCCAGGCATGCACAAGCAAATGAGGTCTTGGTTCAACTTCAGATAGTATGTTGTAATAAGGGTGAGTAGGAGGAAGACTTCTATGAGGAAATGCGAAGGGATGTTGTAGGCATCGAGCTTCCAATAGCCTGTAGAAGAAAACTTTGAACACAAGAACTTCTTATATTCAAAAGTAGAAACACTAAAAGAACATAACAACGTTATAATAAATCCTTTATCATGACACATTCACGACAATTCATGTGAATCAATCAATCATGAACCCTTTCAGTATGAGATCAAAACAAGATGAAAAAGAGAGTTGCCTTACATTAAACAAGGAAATTTCATATACAGATAGATAGCCAGGAAAACCAGTGCTTCATTAAAACATTACAGTCGGGAGCTCTTCTCTACCATCCATGCTTACAAAATATCAAAACCGAGTCTATATACTTAGAGTAATTCACCTCCTTGGCCCCAGGAGGGTAGCTAAGCTAACTCATTTAAGGCTTTACGTGTGCATGATCTTCCTTCAGATTGTACATGAAGCTTCTTGTCTGACACTTCTTTAGACGACATGGCTTCTGCAGGGAAACTATCCATCGACGTACCACAAGATGACTACTTATGACCCTTCCCACGCCTTCCATTTATGGGTTGAGATGAGGTCTCAACCACCTGCTCAATATTCATTAACTACTTCTTCCATGGAGGGTGGCTGAGACTGAATACGTAGAGAGTGAACACATGTTGGCTTCCCAAAGCTTGGAGGCCATCCTTCATTCCATGGAGGGTTTCATTCTCAATGCAACCACAGGGCCATGCAACTGTCTTCAAGGACGCTTCGGCATTTTCCTTTCGGGGATTTCCTCATGTTGTGTCTAGGATCCCCGATACCCTGTGTTGAAAAATTTCCCTAACCAAACCAATGACTTGATATTCCCTTAACATCGACGACCAGGATTTCTTCCTTATCCCACTCTTAGCCATCTGTGGTCTGAACAGGCGCCTATGTTTTCCCTTTGGCTCTAATTTTTATATGATAGTGGGTTGTGACCTTGCGCTAAAACCAAAGGTACTCCATGGATTTCGGGTATTGGCGATGGGAGGGAGTGAACTCCTCACCCTTGATAGTCCCAGTAGCTGAAATGTTGAAACGAGTCTTGGGGGATTTTACATTTCATGTTTTGTGGTTTCAAAATGTAGTGGAGAAGCGACCCCTTGTCTTTCAAAGTCCCTGTAGCTGGAATGCCAAAATGGTTCCTGGGGGATTTTACATTTCGCGTTTTGGGGTTTCAAAATGCAGTGGAGAAGCGACCCCTTGTCCTTGAAAGTCCCTGTAGCCGAAATTTCGAAACGGCTCCTGGGGGATTTTACATTTCACGTTTCGGGGTTTCGAAATGTAGTGGAGAAGCAACCCCTTATCTTTCAAAGTCCCAGTAGCTAAAATGCCGAAACAACTCCTGGGGGCTTTTACATTTCACATTTCGGGGTTTCGAAATGCAGTGGAGAAGCGACCCCTTGTCTTTCAAAGTCCCCGTAGCCGAAATGTCGAAATGGCTCCTAGGGGCTTTTACATTTCGCGTTTCGGGGTTTCGAAATGCAGTGGAGAAGCAACCCCTTGTATTTCAAAGTCCCGGTAGCCAAAATGCCAAAACAACTAATCATTTCGTGACTTTGGCCATAAGAGATGAGCCCATGCGCTAAACCATGTGCAACTCCGTGGCTCAAGATTACCTGATGACCGTTGATCTGCTCCATCTATGGATCCTCACCATTGAAAACAAAATGCCTGCTCGCTTGATTTGAAGCCCAAAATGGAATTCTTCTGTGTGTTGCGCTAGGTGCTCATGACTGCGGCCTTTGAATAAAATGCATTTGATGGGTTTTTCAACCCCATTTCTATGCATTTACACCAAGGGCCTGAAATCGGAGAGAAACACCCCCTTGCAAGAATTGGCACTAACACTTGGTGCATTAGCCTTGCTCAGCTATTGGTTTGCTACTAATATTCTTCTCTTTGTCAAGGTCAAGGTTCTCGGAGGGTGGCTTCAGCATATGGTTGGGTGACAATAGTGATATTGTCTATGGTAAAACGAGCACATTCTAACAGGTTATGGGCCCACACCTTCTTGATTCAGTCTAACCGCTGGAAGGAAGCATAGCCTTTATCATACTAATCTAGTTGAAGAACTTAGCTAGGGTTTACTAGAAGGAACATCTTCCAAGACAATGTTGCTAGGGTTACTAGTAGGAGCAGTTGCAGAAACCCTAAAACCTCGATCCAACACCTTGTGATGGAAAATCTCACTCAAGAAGAAGGTATTCAAGTGTACCTTATCCCAACGCACCTCTTGGCACTCTCATAAGGCAGAAATGTCAAATTTGAAGTTTTGGATCAAGGCATGACCAGTCACCAGTCAACCAAAGTCATGAGTGAAAAGACTAATCATCTACACTACTTAGCACTCATTGGAACGATTGAAGATGACATGTGGATAATTGATAGTGGAGCTTCTAGGCATATGATGGGAGATCAAGCCAGACTCTCAAATGTAAATGAGAAAAAGACATTGTATAAGGTAGAGCTTGGAGACAAAATCTCTTTGTTGGCCCTTGGTTATGGAAGCAAGTGAAGATCAAGGAATAAAAAGGAAAATACGAACTTCACAGAAGACATAGTGACTGTTACTGGGTTGAAGTGAGCCAAATAACACAAAATATGAAGTGAAGTAAGACGTTGGACGAGGAGATTGGGGATGACAGATAAGAAAGGAAGAAGGATCATGGACAACTCAACAAGTGGAAAAATCCACCGTTATATGCTTTGGAGCACCACGCGAGAAGGAAGGAAAGATAGGCCAGCGAAGCCCTAAAAATATGGGTCAATCCAGGGTAATCCCAGTCACCAGAGCATCCAGAGCACTGTCAATAGTAGTCCACCACATATTTAGCCAGGAACCCTAGGAAGATCTATGGCAGATGAGATGAGGCTTCCTATCTTTAGGAGAGATGGATCTGAATATCCTGACCAACACTGGTTCCTATGTGAAGCCGTATGGAATACTAAAAATGTCATTGATGAAGCTATCAAAAGAACCCAGTTTGGTACCACTTTAAGGGATCGCGCAATGAGCTGGTACATGAAGATTTTTCAAGGACTTGCACAGCCTAAGCCACTGAATCAGATTAAGAATGCGTTGATTGCAGGGTTCAAGAAACCCAATTCAGAGTCAACGTGCATTACATAACTAAAGGAGATCAAGCAGAAGGTGGTTGAACCTGCTTGGAAATTCGATCAAAGATTCAAAACCTTAACAGGTCGATTGAATTTTCAGATCCTAGATGAACAGAAAAAATAATGGTTCATTACTTCCCTCTTATCACACATCATAATTCCTCTGATGCAGAAGAATATTGCTTCACGGGTTGAGGTGTTGGAGATCGCCATGAAGCTAGAATCAACCCCTATGGGAGAATCCAGCTCAAGTATGAATCAGATCTTGAGTCAGCTGACTAGTTTTTCTTTCCAGGTCGAAGATATGAAGAAATACAAGAGAAAATATAAAAGATAAGACATCTGGTGTGTCAGATGTAGATTAGAAGGCCATGAAAAGGAACATTGTCCCCTATTCAATGAATACTTGTCTTTGGAGCTCCGATCCCTTTGAATCAAGTCACCTTACCTTGGTGCGAGGTATATAGAAATAGGCATCGCCCTGGTGAGTGCTACTACATGCAAAAGTATGTTCAGACACCTACAAATTTGTACTGTACATTATGTAAGTCCGTAAGACATGATTATAGGGATTGTAGGGCTTACGATCTCGTGCATGAAAGGTCAAGAGACATATATAAGATTCAAGGGAAAGTACAACAAGAAGGAAACACTACACAGTATAACTCTCTTGGGAGAGGAAACTTTGATCCTCGCTGTGGATTCAGAGGAAGAGGACGAGGAGGAGGAATGGGTCGAGGCTGAGGAAAGATCATCTGTTATAACTGTGCACAACCAGGACACCTCGCAATGGATTTTCAGAACCCTTGTACCACTTGCATCTACTTTAGCTCGTTTGACCATGTTATAGAAGATTGTCCTGTGCTGCTAGCTAAGCTTCAGGAAAGATAAGGACCTCAACAGAACCTGGAAGTGAAACTGATATATGTCAAGCCTCAAGGAGAATACCCCAGAGTCACTGTTATAACCAGAGGAGGCATTGTTATAAGAGAAGAAAGAATGACCCAAGGAAAGATTACAAAAGACTCAGGAATCAGGAAAGCTACAGATAAGAAACAAATGTTTGATGCAAATAAAGAAAGACAAATGTTTGAGGAAGAAAGGAAAGAATTCAGAGGAGACCAAGGTTCCTCATCAAAGAAAAGACTAGAAGTGAGAGAATATGGAATGCCTCGGGCATTTGATCAATCTGCTTCGCCAAAAGAAGGAAAAGAGGTAAGAAAGCTCATGGAATTTTTATATACTTGTATTAAGTTGATTCAGGATGAAAGCATTGTGCAAGAGTTACAAAATTTAATTAGACAATATGAACTAGGAAGGATAGACCCCTTACTGAATAGGCTGAAAAAGATCTTTTAATGACTGTGGATGAGTTTTTAATCGCATGCGTTAATTAACCATTTAAGAAGATGAATGAAAGAGGATGAATTGAATGAAGGAACATAGCAGCCATAAAATAGTATACAGATCTAAATTGAAGCAATAATAACAACAAACCATAACAAGAGAAGTGATAATGGAGTTCGGCACAAAATTGCCTACGTCTTCAGGCCTTTGTCTCAGTGGGGGAGGCTTCTTTATTTATGTTCAAATCTCAAAAGTACATTGCAGTAGTTCCATTAGGCTACAAGACTGATCTGGTCATATTCTTCTAGATCTCTAGAACCCAGCAGAATAAAGGGCATGCAAAACGGATGATCAGAGCTCCCAGAAATGGCCCACAAGTGTCTGCTCCTCAACAACTTCCCTGCATAAAAATGGCTTTGGCTTGGATTCCCTTCAACATAAATCTACTCTGAATGTCCTCCATGGCCTCAAATAGGCTTGGTTTTTATAGATCTGAAGTTGGTTATCCATCCCCAACTTCCTCCCAAAATCTGGGCTCAAATAGGGCTCAAAATCTCCCAATAATGGATAAAATCCATTAATTACAGGCATAAAATAAAAAAAAAATAAACTATATAGTTTAAAAACCAATTTTATACCAAATTAGGGTGCAGCCCCTTTTGGCACATGCCCTTGGGCATATGGAAGACTGGAAGTCTGCCATATGTCCAGGCGCTCCACATGTTGTGCGCTAGCCCCCTATCCAGGCTGGCTCCTGGTCTTCAGGTGCGTGTATAGGACCAAGGGATAACCACTTAGCCACTTCCCCAAATTTATTGGGATAGAATCCTGGTTGTATGGGGCTGCCCGAGAACCAAGGGCCGGGCCCTATCCACATAATTCAGTCGTATAAGATGGCTAATGCAACCGCGGGCTGGGGCTAAGCCCCAGCCCTTTCCGCCTCTAACTAAACGTTTTATTAAATTTAAATAATTTTTTTTCCATATCCATAATAAGTAACACCAACAGATCATGTGGTAAGCCCAGTCCTTCCAGTCCACAGCTCGGAGGAGGTCGAGGGTTCGACTCTGGTGAAAACCCCAAAATTTTGTAAAACCCAAAAGCCAACCAATGGGTGCCACGTGGCAGCCCATGACTGGGCCACATGGCACTTCTCCATTCATCGAGAATGATGCCATGTGTCAAACATTGATTCACCTACATGTCTGCCGAGGTGTCTACCCAGTCATGTCCAGTCAGCAACTGTACTGCCACATCAGCGTGCCACTGTACCTGCCACATAAGCCCATGCCATGTGTCACCCTATGATTGGTATAAATCACCTTCTGTATTCCCCATCACTTGCCACATGTCATCTTCATATGCTTCCATGTCATCTGTACGGACTGTATAGTCAAACCCTTTTTTTGCCTATTTGGGTTTTCGATCAAAATGCGATATCTTTCGCATACGAAGCCCGTTTGACAAAGTAAATATATGGCTGGAATTGGGAGAACGAGACAGGCGCAATTGAATTGGTTTCGTCTAATTCTGACCACTTTCATTTTTTAGCCTTTTTGAGCCCTGTTAGGCTCCTGGATCCAATTCTAGATCACACCTCCCCACTAAAGGACCTTTTGGTCCCCAAAAGGTTACAAACATGGACTTTGAATAATTAGATACTCATAATGAAGAAAACAAAACACAATGTTGTACAAAAATGATGTTACAACAGGTCATCATTTCAACATGTGTGATTACATTAATGGAAGCAAAATACAATGAAGTTGAGACATCCACTTCTGGAAAAACCAAGTGACTGGTTTCTTTCCTTCATGATGTTCCTCTTGCTTCACTAGTAATCCTTCCTCCTTCATGAGTACATGAAAAATCCTTTTTTCCTTCCTTGGACAAAGCTCTGGACGAAGCTTCCAACAACTAGCCTTTTGATGTCCACTCTTGTTGAAAAACGTGCAATGAGTTTTTGGCATCCATACCTGTTTACCCTTCTCTTTCTTCCATTGTGGAGTTGAGACTTAATGTCTTGTTTCCTTCCTGGTCGACATAGGTTTCCTATACAAAGTTTGTCTCTTCCAACACTTGGCAACACAATGCTTGGGTGAATGACAATAAGTACATGGATAAAGACTCCACAAGTTCCGGATTACTTGATTATGCTTATTATAATCAAAATGAGAATTCGTAAAAACATGACCATTATACCTTCCATGCTGATCTCCACTTTTCTTTTGGGATGACTTTCATTCACTACCACAATCCTGAAGTGATGCGCAATTACATTTGGTGAAGTGTTCCTGCAATGATTTAAGTTGGCCATTTGAAGCATTACTTGCTTCCGAAGTTTTGGAACCTATCTTGGAGGTTTCTCCAAGGTACCCTTCGCCATATCCCAATCCCAAATATCAAGGCCTTTCCACAACCTCAATGGGATTATCAATGCCTTGACCGTTACATCCAAGGCCCTTCCCTTCTTCATAACCCATCTTGGTTAGTATTCTCAAACCTACACCTTTTGTATGTTTTTCAAATGCACCAAAACCAACTTGATGAGAATGAGGAAAATTTGATGAGGAACCTTCACTGCATACCTAAGATATGTTTTTTGAAACAGATGTAGAAGGCACTTCCTTCAATCCTTCTTTTCCTTTGCTGTTCTTTGAAGCTTTCACTTGAACCATGCTCTTTCGTTCCAAGTAGTCTTCATACAACACCTTCACCATCTCGGCCATGGCAAACACCGAATTTATGAACTCCTTCTCATTTTGAGAAAGTCCTCCTGTAGATGCCATTTTCTTCCTTGAGATGAGCTATTCCCTTGCTAACATGCAAAACTCAAATTCCAAATGTCAACTAGCTCTGATACCACTTGATCCGAAAAAGATCTTTTAATGACTGTGGATGAGTTTTTAATTGCATGCGTTAATTAATCATTTAAGAAGCTGAATGAAAGAGGATGAATTTAGTGAAGGAACATAGAAGCCATAAAATAGTATATAGATTTGAACTAAAGAAATAAGAACAACATACCATAACAAGAGAAGTGATAACGGAGTTCGGCACAAAATTGCCTACGTCTCCAGGCCATTGTCTCAGTGGGGGAGGCTTCTCTATTTATGTTCAAATATCAAAAGTACATAGCATCAGTGCCATTAGGCTACAAGACTAATCTGGTCATGTTCTTTCAGATCTCTAGAACCCAACAGAAGAAACGACATGCAAAACGGATGACCGGAGCTCCCAGAAATGGCCTGCAAGCGTCTGCTCCTCAACAGCTTCCCTGCATAAAAATGGCTTTGTATTGGCTTCCCTTCAGCATAAATATTCTCTGACTATCCTCCATGGCCTCAAACAGGCCTATTTTTTATAGATCTAAAGTTGGTTATCCATCCCCAACTTCCTCCCAAAATCTGGGCTCAAATAGGGCTCAAAATCTCCCAATAATGGATAAAATCCATTAATTACAAGCATAAAATAATAAAAAAATCAACTATATAGTTTAAAAACCAATTTTATACCAAATTAGGACACAACCCATTTTAGCACGCGCCCTTGGGTATATGGAAGTCCGCCATATGGCCACGCGCTCCACCTGTTGTGCACTAGCCCCCTGTCCGGGCTGGCTCCTGGTCTTCAGGCGCATGTATATGATCGAGGGATAACCACTTAGCCACTTCCCTGCGTTTATTGGGATAGACTCCTGGTTGTATGGGGCCGCCCAAGAACCAAGGTTTGGGCCCTATCCACATAACCCGATCGTATGAGATGGCTAATGCAACCGCGGGCTGGGGCTAATCCCCAGCCCTTTCCGCCTCCAACGAAACGTTTTATTAAATTTAAATAAAATGTTTTCCATATCCATAATAAGTAACACCAACAGATCATGTGGTAAGCCCGATCCTTCCAGTCCATAGCTTGGAGGAGGTCGGGGGATCGACTTCGGTGGAAACCCCAAAATTTTGCAAAACCCAAAAGCCAACCAATGGGTGCCACATGGCAGCCCATGCCTGGGCCACGTGGCACTTCTCCATTCACCGAGAATGATGCCATGTGTCAAACGTTGATACCCACATGTCTACCGAGGTGTCTGCCCAGTCATGTCCAGTCAACAACTGTATCGCCACGTCAGTGTGCCACTGTACCTGCCACGTAAGCCCATGCCACGTGTCACCCTTATAGTGGTGACACATGTCACCCTATGATTGGTCTAAATCACCTACCATACACCCTGTCACCTGCCACATGTCATCTTCAGATTCTACCACGTCAGTTGTACGGACTGTACAGTCAAACCCTTTTTTTGCTTGTTTGGGTTTTCGATCAGAATGCGATATCTTTCGCATACAAAGCCCGTTTGACGAAGTAAATATATGGCGAGAATCGGGAGAATGAGACAAAAGCAATGGAATTGGTTTCATCTAATTTTGACCACTTTCATTTTTGAGCCTTTTTGAGCCCTGTCAGGCACCTGGATCTGATTCTGGATCATAAGTACACCAAATCGGTAAGAAGAGAAGGAAAAATAAGGAATTACATTTGAATGCTCAAATAGGAGAGTATGATATAGATTATGTAGTCCTCGACTTAGGGTTGGAGGTCAATGTCATGACGAAGAAAACCTAAGCACTGATGGGAAAATCAAAGTTGATCTATTCGCCCATCAGGCTTAGGATGGATAATCAACAAGATGTCAGCCCCTTTGGCAGATTAGAGCATGTCCCTGTGGACATCGACGGAGTAAGAACATTTTCATATTTTGAGATAATTGAAATAGTTGATGATAGTGGTCCTTACCCCGCGCTGTTAGGAATTGATTGGGCTTTCAATAATTCCACTGTGGCTGATTTAAAGAAAAGATGTATTACTTTTGAAAGAGATGGCCTTAGGGTCATTTCAACCTTAGATCCAGATGAAGGTGAGCGATACACAGAGCCCATCAGAGAAGAAGACCACGCATATGAACTAGAGAACATATACAAATTAACAGCTAGACAACATGATTACATTAATCCTACAGCCGATGGAAACTTAAGCTAGTGAAGTGATAACATATGCTCAGCAGACTCAGAAGAAGCACTGGAGAACTGGCAGAATAATATGTATGAAGTATCTACAAGAATATGTTCTATATTAACCAGAGATGTTTGTTGGATTGGGAAAATAGTAAGCAACTTACCCACCTTTGATGGTCTGAATCCTTTAGAAACCTTCTTGTCGGACTTTGAAGAAAGTGTACCAATACAACAAATATTATTGGCAATGGATGAGGCCCTGAAAGCCACACCCATAAGATGGTGGGGGACACACAAAATTAATATTACAGATTGGATACATTGTCGTACCCTGATGACAACACGATTCTCAGCACAAGCAGAAAGCTGCGAAGTAAGGTATACAGGTCGAAGCTTCCCAAAGGACCATGTGCAAAGCTGCGAAGAGACCTGGAGAGACATTTTGCAAGAGCAGTGGGTGCACAAATTCATTAACACGCTGGACACAACCCCTATCAACTGGTACCTCCAAGTAGAGTTGCGCCTCATCACTACAGACTGGGAAGGTATGATTCAGAATTTTGTAACTACCTTCTTATTTGAAAGTCAATTTCCTTCAATAGATCAAGCACTACATATTGTTAGACATAAAGTATTTGAGGAGTCCTCTAGCCTCCCTTTAGAGAAATACGAGGACGAATGGATTGTGCCTCTCTAGAAAGTGCAAGGCTATTACAACATCAATGTTGATGAAGACGATGATCCTAGGGAGGTGAAAAACACAGAAACAAAAGGCCAAAGATATGTAGAAGGACCAGGAGTTGAGCTACCATTTATTGGACAACTGATCAAGATTAAGAAGGTCAATATTGGAACAGAGAAGACACCAATGTTTGCAAATGTTGGAGATTACTGGGATGATGCCACCATTGACAAAATTACAGAGTTACTACATGAATATCATGACTTGTTTCCAACCAAGTTCATTGATAAGAAGGGAATTAAAGGACCTATGGGTGACATGAGGATCCCTTTGAAGCCATATGCTAGACCATTCAAATATATACCCTACATGAATATAAGGAGAAAGTGAAGAGTGAGCTCGACAGAATGTTGGAAGAAGGAATTATAGAACCTGTCGAAGAGTCAGAATGGATTAGCCCTATGGTGGTACAAGACAAGAAGACAGGAGAGATCATGATCTGCATAGATCTCAAAAAGCTGAATGATGCCTGTTTACATGATCCCTTCCCTACACCATTCACTGACAAAGTGTTAGATAATGTGGGAGGCCAGGAAGTATATTCTTTTATGTAACGATCCTCCACGTTACGCCGACAACCTCTTATAACAAGTGCAATTTTTTTTTTTTGTGTGTGCATGTGTATAAGGGTAACAAGACATTGTACTCTACACCGCCACATGACGACACATCATGATGCATGCAACTGCGATATCAACATAAATATCTAGGACACACATCAACATCTGCCAGTAAAGAAAAATAATCAACCGACCTAATAAAAAGACTGACTACCCATCCATCCTACCCTGCAATGGTTAGGACCTCCAAGACACATAAGAAACACTCAAGCCCAGGTTCCCATCGATTTTAACCATTTAAGGTCTCAGGGCTGGCGACTGTTCTGAGGAACATGGAGGTGTCTACGTCCCGCCCGACACAAGCAGACCAAGCACACAAAAGTTTACAACCCAGTACAACATTAATTAAACAAAGGGCTACAATCTATAAGTGTCTTAAGGCCAATCCAATGCACAACTTTAGATCATAATTCGTCATCAAGGTACCCTCTAAAACAACATTCAAGGGACCTTATTGTACAAATCTGAACTTCGACTGGTTTAACATTTAACAAGGAAATTAGTCATTAATTATAATTGTAAATAAAATGAATAGTTATAATTGTCAGTTAGCGCAATAATTAACATTCAATCTTTAATTATAGATCAATAATTAACGAAATATCCTAAAATCATTTGACACAAACATTGTAAAATTTACATCAACATTCATTCAATGATCTAAAATTATAATTCGATAGACAATATTTAGGAACCAATAATTGTCTCAACAATGCAATGATCATAAATCCCTAATTAACGCAATATTCAAAATCGTTTTCGCAAGCATATAAATTAATATTAGCATTAACTCAATTATCTAAATCTATAATCGATAGCCAGTAATTGAGCACCAATAATTAATGCAACATCCAAAACAAAAGTAATGATTTCATGGCGCAAAATGGTAACTCAATTCAACAAGAATCACCTCTTTTCATGGCGCCTACTAATTATTAGTTCCCTTCAAGGCACATGGACACACCATCATAACATCAATTGTAGGTATGCAAATTTTGGAAATAAATAATGCTTGAAAATAAATTTTCTGCTTAAGAGCTTACCCAATTTGTTGTAATTACCATAAACATTTTAGCATCAATACCATCTATAAATAATTTTCCTCTCTATCTATTGGCCCTTAGCCTTAATTGAGGCATTGACTAATTAAAGCAGTTTGCTTTTTATTACATACTAACTGAAATAAAGTGATTGCTTTTTAGGAAATGTTAACTGAAAGGTAAGTTGCCTTTATTAAAATAAAGTGGATTGCCCTTTTTAAATACTAACAAATTAAAATAGTTGTTGCCATGAATATTAACTGGAAAATAGATTGCTTTCATTTAAAATAAGGTAGATTGCTATTTTTACGGACTAACATAATAAGGTAGTTGTTGCTACGAAACATTAACTAAAAAGTAGATTGCTTTTATTGAAAATAAGGTAGATTACTATTGTAAATACTAACAAGTAAAGTAGTTGCTATTATAAAGTGGAATGCTTGATTAATATAAAGTAGACTGCTATAAAAGCCAATTAGGGTAGCTGGCTAATGATGTTATTGCTATCTTTAATAAATCTCATCCTGTCAACATTTTCTGAGTTAAGTCACTCCTCCATATCCTGGCCATTAGATTTAAAGCAACATTATAAAATAGGGGCTACTATTAGGTAATGAATACAACAATAATATGGCATTTAGTAATGAGACAAGTAAAATTGATCCTATCAATTAATGTAACGATGTCATCTCTTGTTCCAATCATTCTGTCTCCTTCTGTTCCGTATAAGGGCGGTTTAAAGGTGCATTGATGAGAGGCTGCGCCTGGGATCCATTGGGATGGCTGAGAATATAAAGAATGGCTGAGTAAGGAGAAACAGAGTCCACCCAAATGCCCATAGTAATAGAAAACGCCCACATTAATAAAAAATGCCCTCAGTCATATATAAAAATGCCCACGGTCATATATAAATTCCCACATTAAAACAAAACGCCCACAGTCAATATAAAAACGCCCACAATCATATTTAAATGCCCACAGTCATTTATAAATGCCCACATTAAAACAAAATGCCCACAGTCAAAATAAAAACACCCACAATCATATTTAAATGCCCACAGTCATATATAAATGCCCACATTAAAACAAATCACCCATAGTCAATATAAAAACGCCCACAGTCATATATAAATGCCCACATTAAAACAAAACGCCCACAGTCAAAATAAAAACGCCCACAATCATATTTAAACACCCACAGTCATATATAAATGCCCACATTAAAACAAAACACCCACAGTCAAAATAAAAATGCCCACAGTCATATTTAAATGCCCACAGTCATATATAAATGCCCACATTAAAACAAAACACCCACAGTCATATATAAATGCCCACAATCATATATAAACGCCTACATAAATACAAAATGCCCATCGTAATAGAAAACGCCCACATTAATACAAAACTCCCTCAGTCATATATAAAAACGCCCACAGTCATATATAAACGCCTACAAAAATACAAAACGCCCATCATAATAGAAAACGCCCACAGAAATATAAACACAGTCACAAACGCAAAAACGGTAGGTAAAACACGGGATTTGGTGGTCGAAATTCATGTGGTATCCTCCACAAAATCGCAGAGATATACAACAGAAAAAAAAATGCAGAGTAAGAAGAAACATTTTTATCACCATCACCCGATTTCAATCGCCGAAGAACAGAAAGGAAACCCAAACAATCTGACGAGAACCCATGCAGATTTAAGCCAAGTAGTTTTCATCTTTTACAATAAAGAACACCAATAAGAAATTGCAGCCAATAGTAAGAGAATGCCAGAGCCAAGGATAACTCATCGAAAGGATCGCGGGGTTATAATAGTCTAGGTGCAGAAAACAACAACAAGGAAACGGGATGATCCAAAATTCAACACATCAATCGTCATCATAAGGATTCATATACAACTTTAAACAATTTTCCTTTTATTCTTAAACAAACAAATGCACTTGCATACTTGTGACCGACGACAAATAACCCAAATATGCTATCCCGCACTTGAGCTCCGTGCCGCTCCCGCTCGCCGACCGTCGAGACCTCACCAGTACCTCGTAGCCAACGCTAGGGGTACTCTGCTTCCCCCTTAGCCCCTCGAGCCGCAAAGGGGCCACACACTATCCAGATGGTACGTCTAGCTCCCAGCTTGCCTCACAAGGCCGAGCTACCACTCCTATCCGAGCTGGGAAAACCCAACTCCTCACAAGTAAATTAGTCAAGTCACTAATCCGACGTCGTAACATTACACTAACTGTCGATCCCTTTCTTCCTTCTCCTCTCTCTCTTTTATAGAATTTTAGAACTTCCATTCTTTCCCTAATCTCATTAAATTTTAAGTTTTAATAAAATCTTATAAAAATTCTCCATCGTACAAGTGTCATTCATCCCCCACTTTCCTCCAAAAACTATTTTCTTTAATTTATTAATTGTCTCAATTCCCTCACCCACCTAGAGTTTCTCCTAAATTTACTCCTAGGTGTTCCTAGATTCCCTTACAGGTTTAAATACTTTCCCTAAAATGACGTTGCTAATTTAGTTCAATTTAGAAGGTTCTTAATTGTAGATTCTTTACTATGTTGACCTCGCTTTTTACCATAAGTTCCCCTCTTTCCCTTATTATGTTTCCTCCATTCCTTAGTTTCCTAATTTTTATTATTCCCTTCTTTCCCCTTTTTATTAGAGCCAAAATGGCAGTTGTGCTATTTACTCTTTTCCTTTTATTATTAATTTAATGTATTTTTACACTTTCACAAGTTAAATAATTTATTTCTTCTTTACCTTTGATATCCACAGATTTTAATTAAGTTCTTACTCTCTTCATTTTACCCAAAAAATTTATGAAGTCCACAACTATTACTTAAGTGGTTTTTAGTTTAAAATTTATTATTTTATTTTTATAAGGTATTTTTCTTAAGGGTAGACAAAAGTTTACCCCTAGAGAAGTTTTAGACTTAGGACTTAGATTCTGAACTGGGCGACAATTAATTAGGGAAGTTGTTTAAGAATTTCTTAATGTGTTAAATGTCTTAGGGCCATCTAGGTTTGTTCCTTCATCATCATCAACGCGATGTGCCCTTCAGAACGCACCACGTGCTCCAAGGGTGCCACTCACCTCATTTGTTTATTTTGCACGACGTGCCCTTCAGGATGCACCACGTGCTCCAAGGGTGCCACTCACCTCTTTTGTTTTTTTTGCACGACGTGCCCTTCAGGATGCACCACGTGCTCCAAGGGTGCCACTCGCCTCTTGACTGATTGGTAGACATCAATAACCCCTGGAGTCAATACTCTGCCAGGTGAACTTATGGGAGACTAAGGGCTTCTAAGGAATAAGGCCCCTGCCTTATTGCACGCCCCTTAGAATCATTGTGAGCGACTGTCGCAGTCTGCCCTCGCAGCATCGTGGGTCCTCTCGAACTAGGTAATCGTTAACCTACAGTTCAAGACACGGCGGGAGTGTTAGTAGGTTGTGGCAAGGCTGTTGTCCACACCTCTCCCTCAACCTCTCTGGTAGTCGTGTGTGGCCCCTTTACTCCATATGTGAGTCTGGTCGGCAAGCTATCGTCAGCCTGCATCATCAACACTCATGTCATACATGTCCACATCATATCATCTAATCAAATGTACTAAAATCATAGTAAATCAATCAAACCCAAATAGCACACTCCCTGACTCGATCTAGAGTCCAAGGGTTCCATCGATGCCTCTGCATACTCAAGGTCAAAAACCCTGCACACTCAGTAAAACCGATTCAATAGAACCTATCTATGTCAAAGTAGTAAAACATCATGTCATCTATCATAATGCATCATAATCAAGGATAAATGTTTTAATATCATAAAAGTCCAAATCACTTGCGAGCAAGTGTCCTCAAAGAATAAGTTTTCTCAGTGCGCCAGAGCAAGATGTTACCAGATGGATTTTTAGGATACCATCAGATCCGGATTGCCAAGGAATATCACCATAAGACCACATTTGCAAAAGAATGGGGATCCTACCAATATACAGTTATGCCATTTGTATTGAAGAATTCCCCGGCCATCTTTTCCAGGGTGGTGGTCGAAGCATTCAAGGAGTTTTTGCATAAATTTATAGAATCATACTTTGATGATTGGACTATTTTTAGTTTATTAAAGAATCATATTGAATGTCTAAGGATAATGTTAGATAAATGAAGGCAGTGTCAAATTGCCTTGAACCTAAAGAAATGTATTTTATTTTTACCATTTGGAGTTCTGTTAGGACATATTGTATGTAAGCAAGGATTGTTGGTAGATCCATCCAAGATCACCATTATAGTTGATCTACCCCCTCCTACATCGGTCAAAAAGCTGTGCACTGCGTTGGGACACATAGGATACTATAGGAAGTTCATTAAGGGATATACTCATATTACAGCGCCCATGGAGAAGCTGTTGAAGAAGGATTGCTAGTTTAGTTGGACAGAAGAATGACAACAAAGTTTCGACACACTGAAACAGAAAATGGTTACTGCGCCCATTCTGGTGTTTCCAGATTGGAGTAAGGAATTTCATGTGCATGTCGATGCATCTTCCATTGCACTAGGAGAAGTGTTAGCACAGTCGAGAAAATGAGACATCGACCACCTGCTATCCTTTGCTAGCAGGAAGCTATCAAGTGCAGAGGTCAACTACACCACCACCGAGCGAGAAGGGTTAGCCATGTTGTATGCGCTGCATAAATTCTGCCACTACTTGTTGGGAGGTAAATTTAAAATGTTTATTGATCACTTCATGTTGAAATACCTAGTCAACAAGCCAGTGTTGGGGGGAAAGATATGCAGATGGCTTCTACTATTTCAAGAATATTCTTTGAGATCATAGTAAATCCAGGAAGAATGAACAAAGGTCCTGACCACTTGTCGAGGTTGGAACATGGAGAAGAGCTAACCAATTTGGAGGATGCACAACTACTAGCCATTAGAAAGATTTATGACCACTTCGCAGAAATAATCCAGTTCTTGTCAAAAGGAATGGCACCCAATGAGTATACAATTCCCTAGAAGAAACAACTAGTGTTACGCGTTGCAGACTTCACACTTATAACTGGACATATATACAAGATGGGACCTGATGAGATATTGAGAAGGTGTGTTATGGAGGCAGAACGACCACTGATCCTTGCAGAAGCTCACAAAGGCATCGCAGGAGGACACTATGCAAGAAAAGCAATTGCACAAAAGGTTCTTAGAGCTAGCCTTTGGTGGCCTACCTTACACAGAGATGCTAAAGACTATTCTAGAGCATGCGATGTATGCCAAAGAGTTGGGAAAACATCCAGAAGAGATGAAATTCCATTGGCACCACGACTGACCCTACAAGAATTTGAGAAATGGGCCATTGACTTCGTTGGACCTATAAACCCACCAGGAAAGTGTACAGGAGAAAGGTACATAATTACAACAACAAAGTACTTGACCAGATGGGCAAAAGCAAGAGAAGTTAAGGACTGTAGCACAACTAAAGTTGCGTGCTTCATATCTGATGACATCATCACCAGGTTTGGATGCCCAAAGATCCTTATGAGTGATCAAGGAACACACTTCATCAATAAGATAGTTGAAGCCCTGACTGAAGAATTTGCAGTCCACCATTAGAAGAGCACACCATACCATCCACAAGCAAATGGAACAGTTGAAGCATTCAACAAGATTTTAGAAACAAAACTAACCAAGATTTGCAGTGTGAATAGAGGTGATTGGGATTTAAGAGTACCAGCAGTATTATGGGCCTAAGAACTACTTACAAGAAACTAACAATGTAGACCCCTTTCAAGTTGGTATATGGTCTTGAAGATGTTGTTCCAATTTAATATTTGGTACCAAGCCTAAGAATTGTTTCCTTTACAGATATGGATGACACTGGCGTTGTTCAAGAGAGGCTTGCATTGCTGGTTGAACTAGAGGAAGATAGATTCATTGCAGGATTCCATCAGCAGGTTCAGAAGGAAAGAGAGAAGGCCTATCATGACAGGCACATCAAGCATAAGGCATTTAAACAAGGTTATCTAGTACTAGTATATGATAGCAAGTTCATAAAACATCATGGGAAGTTCAGAACGCATTGGCTAGGGCCATACAGGATCACTTATGTTATAGAGGGAGGAGTTGTGCAATTGAAAATATTGAATGGAGAATGGAAGGAAGGTTTGGTGAATGGAATCCGGTTGAAGTTGTACTATGACAACCAGCTGCCTCGCAGCTCTCATTAGAAGCATAAGGAAAAGGGTCTAGGTACTAGGTGTAGTTGAAACTGGGTACCAGACACAGAAAAGACAGTCTGTACAAGGGAAGGAGAGGAGGCACCGAGCAGAAGGCAAAGGCTGCACTATGCAGTCTGGAATCAAAGCAAAAAAATAAGCTAAAGATATGAAGTGCCTCGGGATGAGTCACAGGTGAGTGTTGGGGGACTGTTGGCCTTTGGTTATGGAAGCAAGTGAATATCAAGGAAGAAAAAGGAAAATGTGAACTTCGCGGAATACACAGTGACTGTTACTGGGTCGAAGTTAGCAAAAGAACAGAAAATACGAAGCGAAGTAAGCCGTTGGACGAGGATATCGGGGATGAACTATAAGCAATGAAGAAGGATTGTGGACAACTCAACAAGTGTAAAAAGCCATTGTTATATGCTTTGGAGCATGTAATATACCAGATATAAAAAGTATGCAGAACAGAAATAAAATGCTAGAAATGGTAGAATAACAGTAATATAACCAGCATAAGCTCCACAATAACATAGAAATGATATAAGAACAACAACAGAAATAACACTTTGATTCATAAATAAATGTTCATGGGCCTCTTCGAGGGGGAAACCTCCAGTCGAGCAGCGCTCTGTTACAATAATCTCCAAGATAGGGTTTTCATACCCTCAACCCTTATTTATACTAAATATGTCTATCAAGAGAAGCATCTAGAGGAAGATCCTTCTAGAAGCGGAAGCTTCTATTAGGTATTCTTACATTCACCTTATTCTATTTTATTGAAAGGCCTTATTAATATTGACCTTTATTACATCCGAATATATTTCTCTACCAATGTTCGGGTTAGGAACCTAACATGTCCGCCCCCTTAAAAACAGTCTTTTCCTCAAGGCTTGAGATGTGGAAACTGCTACAGAATGGTAGTTGGTTCCCAAGTGGCATCTTCTGGAGTTGTATCTTTCCACTGGACTAGCACTTCCTTGATGGTTCTCTGACGCAGGTGACGCTCACGCTGGTCCAAAACTGCTTCTGGCTGTATCCAAATGGATCCTTCTTCAGCTAACTCGAGAAGGTTGGTTTGAATTTGGCACCTAGTTCCAATCACCTTATTTAAGCATGAAACATGAAAAATAGGATGTAGCTTCGAATGACTAGGTAGAGCTAACTGATAGGCAACTTGTCCTACATGCTTGAGAACTGTATAAGGACCATAAAATTTGGGTGCTAGCTTCTGACAATGCTCGACCTTGAGGGAAGTTTGCTTGTATGGCTGTAGTCGCAAAAACACCTGATTCCCTTCTGCAAATTGATGTCCAGAGCGACCTTGATTTACTTGTTGCTTCATGCGATTCTGTGCCATGACCAAGTTCTCTTTGAGGGTACGGAGAATATCCTCTCGAACTGTAATTGTTTGGTCAACCGCCTGGACCTTCGAGGTACCCGATAAGTATGAGAGAACTGAAGGTAGCTTTTGTCCATATACCGCTTCAAAAGGAGTCATGCGTGTAGTTGTATGGTAGGAAGTGTTGTACCACCATTCAACTAGGGGTAACCATTGAACCAACTGATTTTTCTTTTCAGAGGCAAAACACCTTAGATATGTTTCCAAACACTTGTTGACAACTTCCATTTGACCATCAGTCTAGGGATGATAAGCTATGCTGAGATGCAATTGGGTGCCCTGTAGTTTGAACAGTTCTTGCCAAAAATTGCTTGTGAAAGTTGGGTCACAATCAGAAACAATAGAGTGTGGCATGCCATGAAGCTTGAAGACCTGGTCCATAAAAATTTGAGCTACCGTGGATGCAGTAAATGGGTGTTGAAGAGCGCAGAAATGAGCATACTTGGAAAGGCGATCCACAACCACCATTATGACTGATTTATTTCCCGATTTGGGTAAGCTGGTAATAAAGCCCATAGAGATATCCTTCCAAATAGCAGGTGGAATCGAAAGTTGTTGTAGTGTGCCCAGAGATTTGACTGTTTCTCCCTTGTTGTGTTGACACACATCACATTCAGCAACAAAATAAAGGATGTCTTGTTTCATACCATCCCATAAAAAAGAACGTTTGACCCTGTCATAGGTTTTGGTGAACTCGGAGTGCCCCACTGTGGGTGTAGCATGAAGCTTAGAAAGTACCGTGGATTTAAGCTTTGATTGTTTACTTAAATACAAACCGCCTTTGTATCAAAGCTCATCCTGGAGCCAAGATTACCCTGGGGGAGCTGGAGCATTGGTCTGCAATTGTTGGATCAGATGTGAACTTTTGGGATCTTGTAGATATTCCTGGCGAACAGCTTGGAGCCAATCTGGTACAATGAAGGAAAGAGAAAAAAGGGATCCTTCTTCTTCATATTTTCGGGACAGTGCATCCGCCACCACATTGTCTTTTCCTTTCTTGTAAATGATCTCATAATCATATCCAAAGAGTTTAGTCACCCATTTTTGTTGCTCCGGGGAGGAAATGCGTTGTTCCAGAAAGTACTTGAGGCTTTGATGGTCTATCTTAATTTGGAAACGTTGCCCCAAGAGATAAGGGTTCCACAGATCAACGACATGCAGAATAGCCAACATTTCCTTTTCATAGATGGGTTTGCCCAGATTCCTTTCAGATAGTTGTTTTCTAGTGAAGGCCAAAGGTCGACCCTCTTGCATAAGGACAACACTGATTCCTTTCTCTGAGGCATCACATTCCAACACAAAGGTATTTTTGAAATCAGGAAGGGCCAGAACTGGAGTGGTGCACATGGCCATCTTCAAGGTTTGGAAAGCTTGAGCAGCGGCTGGAGTCCAAGTGAAAGAGTTCTTTTTTAGGAGAGAAGTGAGAGGTGCTGCAATCTTTCCATAATTCTTAACAAACTTGCGATAATACCCTGTTAAGCCCAGAAATCCACGCAATCTTTTGAGAGTCTTTGGGTGTGGCCGGTCTTACATAGCTTCAATCTTTTTCGGATCCACCCTGACGCCATCCTTGCCAACCAGATGACCCAAGTATTCTACTTTTGAGACACCAAAAACACATTTAGACTGTTTCAGGAAAAGTTGGTGTTGAGAGAGTAGATGGAGAACTCGATCCACATGAGTCAGATGGTTTTTCTAGGTTTTGCTATAGATGAGGATATCATCAAAGAAAACTAAGACAAAATGACAGAGAAAAGGACGGAAGACATGATTCATGAGGCTTTGGAAGGTGGAGGGGGCATTACACAAGCCAAAGGGAATGACCAAAAACTCATAGTGGCCCTCATGAGTTCGAAAGGCCGTCTTGGGAATGTTTTCCTCTTTCATATGTATCTGGTGATATCCCAAGAGAACATCAAGTTTGGTAAAGAATTGGGCGCCACTCAATTCATCTAGGAGGTCATCAATGATAGGAATGGGAAATTTGTCTTTAATGGTCAGTTTGTTGAGGGCACAGAAGTCAGGACACATTCTCCAAGAACCTTCTTTATTTAGGACCATGAGTACAGGAGAGGAGTAAGGGCTCATACTAGGGTGGATAACGCCTGCATTAAGGAGTTCTTGGACCATTTTCTCAATTTCATTTTTTTGTGAAAAGGGGTGGCGATATGGACGGATATTGGGAGGAAGGCTTCTGGGTACAAGGGGAATGGACTGATCATGAACACTGCGGGAAGGAGGGAGTCCTTGGGGAGTGAAAAATACCATTTGATGTTTAGAAAGGAGGGCTTGGAGGTCTTGCGGCATCGGGGGTGTGTCTGTTGCTTGTATGGCATGGAGTTGGGCAATGACACCAGAATGACCTTTTTTGAGCAGGTTTTCCATACGATGGGAGCTAATGACCTTAGGTGAACCAACAATGATGCCTTGGAATTTATATTGGTGGCCTTCCTGGTCGAATTGCATGGTTAATTCCTTAAAATCCATGAGAATGGGTCCCAAAGTCCTTAGCCAGTCTGCACCCAACAAAATGTCACAACCGCCCATGTCGATAGCAAACATATGGGATTTTAGGTGGTAGTCACCGATTTGGAGACGCACATTTTCAAAATGCCCTCCACATTTCATGGAACCACCATTGGCAATCATGATTTGGAAATTGTTGACGACATGGATGTAGCAATGAGTTTCTTGGGAAATGCGACGATGAATAAAATTATGGGTGCTTCCACTATCAACCAGAATGATGACATTTCGATGCTTGATGTAACCAACTAACTTGAGGGTTTGTGGGGTGGAGAAGCCAGTGAGAGCATTGAGGGAAATGATTGGTTCCACTTCGGGAGGGTCTGAGGGAGGGGTTATGTCAGTGATTTTAGGTGACTCGGGCACAAGGGGAGTTTCAACATCCTCTTCCGAAATATCCTCAGAGATGGCCATAAAAATCTTTTGTTCCTTACACTTGTGGCCCGGGAAATACTTGTCATCACAATTATAACACAGGCCTTTGAGTTGGCGTTCAACCATTTCATCCCTGGCCAATTTTTGGATCTTTAATGGGGCTAAGGGAGTAGTGGGATTTATTGGTTTAGGGTGAGGGATAAAGGAGGGTTTACGGTTTTGAGAGGATACAACCTATTGTGCTTCTTTATCTTTTTTAGTAGCCTCCACCCAACTCAAAGGTCAAGCTATGAGGACATGGGCCCGAATCTCATCCTTGAGGCCACTGATAAAACACTCTCGAAAGAAAGCATCAGTCATGCCCTCTGTTCGAAAATCCAGGTGCTCAAAGGAAGCTATGAAGTAGTCTACTATTCCTGATTGTTTCAACTTTGTCAAACGGCCCAAATGGTTGGTGTTAGTGTCAAAGTGTTAATAAAGCTCAGTCAAAAATTGGGTCCAAGCAATATACCCTTGACGGGAAGTTTTTCTCCATTGTCACCATTGCCAACGTTCTTTATCTAGATGGAGAACACCATACCGGAGTTTGGCCAAGTCATCTGTAATGCCGTATAAAGAGAAATAATGTTCCATTTGGGTGACCCAACTAGTGGGATCCAAGCCATCAAATTTGGTCACATCCACCCGTGAAAGGCGTAGGTCACATTGAAAGTGATGGTGCTGAAAGGTATGGGAATGGGAGGAATGTTCACCTTCAGTATTTGGAGGTGCATCAGAGAAAGGGTTATCAGTAGGGATCTTTAGTTTGGTGCAGAGTGATGCAAAGAAAGATTCAAGCTGGGTGGTCAGTTCTTGTTTGACTTCCTCCATTGAGGACTGCATGGTTGTATTTATGGTTGTATTGATGGATGTATCGATGGAGGCAATAGTGGCACTGAGTTGTTTCACTTCTTTTTGGGTCTCGAGGAAACCAAATTGCAAGGTGTTGAAGCAAGCTTCCAGGTCTTGGCTACGGGTATGGGCCATGAGGATGGGTGGACTGAAAAGGGGCGAGCGACGTCAATTTTTTTTTCCGAAAAATGATATGGATCAATGTGATAAGGGCGAAGAGATGAATCCAATGGAATAGGTCTCAAATAATGGTGAAAAAATTTCCAGACTTTTTTTCTTTTTTTTTACACCTGCGGAGTTCTACTCCAATTTGAAGAATACTGCAGCGATTAAATCCCCAAATGCTTAACTAGAAAGAAATGTGTATTTACTTGGCAACCCAAACACAGTTGCACGACAATAGATCTTATCTATTTTAATTTGTTTATGTTTCTGTCCCCCAAGGGTTAGGTATTCAAGGTTTCTACAGACAAGGGTTTTGTAAGTTTTAAACCTATGAAGTAAAGCAATGCATATAGATTCTCAAGCAATACATAAATTAATCAATGGCTCATACACAAATTACACAGAGATTTTTACCGGAAACCCTCAACCGGGAAAACCTTTCTTATTTTCATTATATCGAATTTCACCATTCACCATACAATATATACAATTTTTTTAGGTATTCCGTAGATACCAAAACCCTAATCCATTAATCCGGGATTAATTTACAAATCAGCTAAAAATAGCGAAATCCGCTAAAAATAGCAAAAACCGCCCCAAAAAAATAGCAAAAACCGCCCAAACAACTGCGTCTAGGTGTAGGGATCGTCAGACGCAGTTGTCATATCTGACGCACCCACACACACACACATGCAAAGAATATAACACATACCCAACATTCTCCCACTTGTTGTTTTCTTTTCATCCAGGGGTCCAGGGGATTATATGGTCAACAATCTAAGGCAGCAATGCCCATTGTTACTCTACACCAAGAGAACTTTTCTGTGCTCACAGACTTTGTCAATGAATCTGCAGCATTCTTCAAAGTGTCAACCTTTTCTAGCAACACCTTCTTTTCCTCAACCATGTCTCTCACAAAGTGAT
>ML778059.1:405681-422940 GCA_009831015.1 Picea engelmannii | reverse complement strand
CTCGAATCTCCTCTGCAAAAGCTCCCACTGAACCCAGGTTTATCACAGACCCAAGATAAACTTGATCTGTCAAGACCGAGCCAAACCCTCAGCAACAAAGGCGTCCCTCTGAAGCCAAAAACGTGCTCTGATACCACATGTAATTTTTAAACCTGCGAAGTAAAGCAATGCATATAGATTCTCAAGCAATACAGAAATTAATCAATGGCTCATACACAGATTACACAAAGATTTTTACCGGAAACCCTCAACCGGGGAAACCTTTCTTATTTTCATTATATCGAGTTTCACCATTCACCATACAATATATACAATGTTTTTAGGTATTCCGTAGATACCAAAACCCTAATCCCTTAATCCGGGATTAATTTACAAATCAGCTAAAAATAGCAAAGTCCGCTAAAAATAGCAAAAACCGCCCCAAAAAAATAGCAAAAACTGCCCAAACTACTGCGTCTAGGTGTAGGGATCGTCAGACACAGTTTTCGTATCTGACAAACCCACACACACACACATGAAAATAATATAACACATACCCAACAGGTTTTCCCTGTGCTATAGCTCTCTGATATACGTGCGGGGTCCAACAGTAGTACTCGGCCCAATATCTCAGGGCACTAACTAAGGAGGATAGACCGTACCCTTAGTCGTACTACCCAACTACCCAGGTACTAGAGAGTGTCTTTCCAAGTGTTTTTCTCGGTGGCACTATAGTAGTCAGGCGGTCGTTCAGCTTATCTAAAGAGGGATACAAAAAATCTAGGTCGATCCGTACATAGGTGTTGTCTGATGCACTACCACTCAAAGGGGTGCCAACAGGGGTTACAAGGGTGGCCAACATATTTGCGCTTAAGAACCACTTGTATTTTTTGCGTGTATGAATACCTCAACCGCAGGTGTATGAGCATAACGACAGATCTATGTGGCTTAAAGACGCTGGAATACGTCTCTACCCTGGAAAAAAAATTCCCACAATTTCTGCCAAGGAAAGTGCTTTGATACCACTTGTAATATACCAGATATAAAAAGTATGCAGAACATAAATAAAATGCTAGAAATGGCAGAATAACAGTAATATAACCAGCATAATCTCCACAATAACACATAAATGATATAAGAACAACAACATAAATAACACTTTGATTCAGAAAGCAATGTTCATGGACCTCTTCGAGGGGGCAACCTCCAGTTGAGCAGCGCTCTGTTACAATAATCTCCAAGCTAGGGTTTTCATACCCTTGACCCTTATTTATACTAAATATGTCTATCAAGAGAAGCATCTAGAGGAAGATCCTTCTAGAAGAAGAAGCTTCTATTAGGTCTTCTTGCATCCGCCTTATTCTATTTTATTTAAAGGCCTTATTAATATTGACCTTTATTACATTCGAATATATTTCTCTACCTATGTGCGGGTTAGGACCCTAACAGAGCACCACGTGAGAAGGAAGGAAAGACAGGTTGGCGAAGCCCTAAAAATACGGGTCAATTTGACCTAGGGTTTTAGACACCTAGGGTTTTGGTATCTAGGGTTTTGGACACCTAGGTTTCGACCTAAGGATGTCGGTAAGTGATTGTAATGTATAAATAAGAACCTATATGAGGGAAGAGGTTTGGTTCATGTTCGTGTGACTCGATCTAGTTGTTGTTTTGTTGTGAGAGATTATTGTTGTGTGAGAGAGAACTGCTAAGTGTGAGAGCCTTCTGGTATTGTAAGAGCTTCAGCTAGGTGTGAAGATAAACCCTGCAGCTGGGTGTGCAGGGAGGGGAGAGAAAGAGAGGAGAAGAAAGAAGATCTGCTAGCTAAGAGCCCAGACAAGAACTTCATGCTTTACCTTAATATATTATAGCACAGTTATGTGGATGCAACCCTAGAGAGAGGGTGAACCACATATATTTTGTGTTACGTGTGATTGGTACTCTGTATCTGTATTTGATATAATGTGATTTCACTACTTCATTAGATATGATAAGTAGATGTGAAGAATAGGTCTAAGTTGATAAGTGATATATGAATGTTGTGTTTCTCTTGTGTTATATCCACTTGATATTTCCTTTGGTTGTAGACATCTCTATCCTGCAACCCCTTCATAATTGCTTTGGGTGAGACTGCATCTACTTCACAGGTGTTGCCAAAAGGGCTAGTAGTTAGGGCTTGTTGGTGTGCTCTTGGAGATGAACCCTGGGTCTTCCCCTGTGCCAACACTCTTACCCAGTCGAAGGATTTGGACAAGCCTCCATCAAGTTGAAAATAGGTAACAATGTTCATTTGAGCAATGTCTTATATGTACCTGGTTTAGAAAAGAATCTTGTATCCATATCTTGCCTAGAAGACAAAGGAAACATAATAGCTTTTGTAGATGGAAAAGTGTTATCTTGGCATAAAGACTCCAACATAGAGAATGCTAGGGTTATTGGAACCCGTGAAGGAAATCTATATAGACTTCTAGAACAAAATGAAGAGGCTCTTGTACATGATGAAGTCAATCCCAATGAACTTTGGCACAAAAGGTACACTCGTGTTAACTATCAAGCATCACCTTTTCTCAAAAGGATGGTTGAAGGAATACCAGAATTGCAGTCTACACATAAAGGAATTTGCAAAGAATGTTCTCTTGGAAAGAATATCAAGAAACCATTCCCAAGAAGCAACAATAGATCTAAGGAGATTCTAGATCCAATACACTCAGATGTTTGTATTCTGATGCCAGTCAAATCTCTAGGAGGTTCTCTTTACTATGTAATATTCATATATGATTACTCAATAAATACTTGGTTATATCTACTAAATACAAAGGATGAAGTATTCAACAAGTTTCAAGAATTCAAAGAAGAAATAGAGAACCTCACAAACAAGAAAATCAAGACCTTGAGAACAGATAATGGAGGAGAATACACATCAAAGGAATTTGTTTCCTTTTTCAAATCGGTAGGGATTAGGAGGGAGATTAATGTTCCTCATAATCCTCAACAAAATGGTGTAGAAGAAAGGAAGAAGAGATCTATTAAAGAAACCGTGAAGGTGCTACTAAACGATCAAGGTTTATCTATGTTCTTATGGGGAGAAGTAGCCATGACAACAATATATGTTCAGAACAAAATTCCTCATCACATATTGAAGGATATGACTCTAGAAGAAGCATTCTTAGGTAAGAAACCTAATGTGGAAAACCTAATAATCTTTGGATGTACTGTTTACTCTCACATTCCCAAGGACAAAAGGAATAAATTAGAACCCTTAGGAAAGAAGGGCATATTCGTGGGATATAACGAATCATCCAAGGCTTATAGAATCTATATCCTGGAACAACATAAGATTGAAGTTAGCAGAGACGTGACCTTCAATGAAAATATGGCTTTCAAGAAATCCATAGAAGAAACTATAGAAGAAGAAGATCATGAAGAGCCTATTGAAGAAGGCACATGTCTTCCAGAAAACCAAAATGAAGAAAAGGAACAACTTGATCATCCGATGAAACCATTTGAGACCATTGATTCAGACACTGCACCTAAGACCAAGAAATGACCAGCTTGGCTTGAAGCAACCCTACAAGAAGCAGAAAGACTCAAGGTCCCAAGTGGGACCTTCAGAAAAAGTAAGATGCCCAAAAGATTCTCCATCTATGCAACATGTATGACAAAGCTTATAGATGAAGAACCTACCACATTTGAAGAGGAAGTTCAGAAGAAACAATGGAAAGAAGCCATGACAGAAGAACACCAATCCATCATGAAAAATGATGTATGGGAAATTGTGCCTAGACCTAAAGAAAAATTAGTAGTAACTTCAAAATGGGTATATAAGATCAAACATGCAGCAGGCAGAAGCATGGATAAATATAAGGCAAGGTTCGTAGCTAGAGGGTTCTCCCAGAAGGAGGGAGAATACTATGATGAAACATTTTCTCTAGTTTCCAGATATACTTCCATTAGAGATATCATGTCTCTTGTTGCTTCCATGGGATGGAGTTTACATCAGATGGATGCAAAGACAACTTTCCTCAATGGAGAAATCAAAGAAGAAGTATATATTGAACAACCTCAAGGGTTTGAAGTAAATTCCAGAGACACTCATGTTTGCAGACTAAAGAAATATTTATATGGACTCAAGCAAGCTCCAAGAGGTTGGTATGCCAGAATAGATAGCTATCTAATGAGACTTGGTTTTTTCAAAAGTCATGCATATCCAAATCTTTACTACAAAGTCGTGAACAATGCACCTGTGATTCTACTACTATATGTCGACGATCTATTCCTAACAGGTGAAGAGTCTCTCATCATCCAGTGAAAAAAGGAAATAGCTTCTAAGTTTGATATGAAAGATCTTGGTCTCATGCATTATTACTTGGGACTAGAAGTATGGCAGAAGTGTGGTGAAGTATTCCTTGGACAAGGAAAACATGCAATAAATATTCTTCAGAAGTTTGGAATGATGGATTGCAAATCCATGGACACTCATATGACTACAAATATAAGACAAATAAGAGATTCAGATTCTGATCGAGTAGATCCATCACTATATCAAAAATTGATTGGGTCATTGATGTATTTGGTAAATACTCAACCAGACATTTGTTTTGACGTAAACACACTAAGCTAGTTCCAGGTGGAACCTAGACATGAGCATTGGACAACTACAAAGCATGTTTTAAGGTATATCCATGGGACACTAAACTATGGTTTAATATATACAACATCCAGTGATATACAACTTCATGGATTCACATATTTAGATTGTGCAGGAAGTGCAAAAGAACAAAAAGAGTACTTCAAGGATGTGTTTCAGCTTGGGCTCTGCTATGATATCTTGGGGAAATAGGAAACAAAAGTCTGTCGCACTCATCACAGCTGAAGAAAAATATATCGCAGCATGTGAGGCATGTACATAAGCAATATGGCTAAGAAAGTTGATTTCTGATTTATTTAATCAGGTTCTAGATTCGACCATAATACACTGTGACAATCAGAGTTGTATAAGGCTATCAAAATACCCAGTGTTTCATGAATGATCGAAACACATTGAGATCAAATACTACTTTATTCGAGATAAAGTCTAGGAAGGAGAAGTAAAGCTCTAGTACACCCCACAGATGAGAAGACAACATATATCCTGACAAATCCTCTGTCCAGAATAAAGTTTACATATTTCCGAGACAAATTGGGGATCATGGAAATAACTCCCTTAGCTAAAAGGAAAGAAATGACTCTCCATTTTGGGAGGGTGCACTGACATATTATTGAATTGAGGACAGTCATTTTCAAGGTTGAAAAATGGTCCATCTTGGGCAGTTCCTTTCCAGTTCGGAAAGTGGTTTGAGATTTATGACAGACAAGCATTTTCCAATTTGGAAAATGGTCCAGATTGAACGGTCATTTTTGTAATGAAAATGGTTCGATGGATTGTTGATGTACCATAGACAATGATTTCCCATTGTGGTTAACATGGGTAATGGTATAGGATAGTCTCTCTTCTTGACGGTCACTCTTAGTAGTGGTCAAGAAGACTGGTCCGCTTCGCCGGACAGTCATTCTTTCGAAACTCACAGTTGTGAGCAGTTTCGAAGAATGGTCCGTTTAGGAGGTTGGTGTAGGATAGTCATTTCCTTAGGAAATGGTCCAGACAGTCATTCCCTGGGGAATATTCATTCTCTCTAGGTTTCACTTTGTTTAATTCCAGAAGAATGGCCCAAATAGGTGAATGGTCCAGGTTTAGCAATCAAGGACAGGCTTTCCCTAGGGAAGACTCATTCTCTCTAGGTTGCACTTTTTTTTAGTGTCGGAGGAATGGCCTGGGATAGGGAATGGTCCAGGCTCAGAAATCAGGACAGTTATTCTTCCTTGCCTGAGAAGAATAGTCCATATAGCCCATTATGATGTTCTACTCTGAGGGAAGATGCTCTTCTAGATCTCACAGATGTGAGTGGAAGAATGGCCTAGATGACTTAGTTTATATCATAATATTGTTTCTATGAAGATTGATATAATTTGATATAATGGAGACTGCATGTCTCCAGACAGTAGAGATATGCTACTGTGGTGGATATGCTCCACTGTTTGTGACTGTGTGTCATAGATTGAGTAGTTGTGTACTACTATGAATAAACACAGTTGTGTTCTGTCAGTTGACATTGTACCAGTTTCCATGGAGATTATCCAGTTAGATAATAATGACGGTGCTCGTGATGCTACCAGTTGAATGGTCTGTTTATGCTCAAGACCATTATCAGTTATACCTCCCTAGCTAGGAGGGAGTGTTGATATTATGGTAGCTTCAGGAGGTATCAACCTCCATTGTGACCCTTGAACAAGATTAGAATATTCTGGAAGCAAGAAAAGAAGTGAATGTAACCCTATAAGAGATGTCGGCTAAGAGATATAAGTAATATGAATTAATTAGTACCCAGAATGAGAAGTCAGCCCAATCAGCCTACTAGAGCTAGTATAAATATAGGGCACCAGTTCTCATTTTTCTCACAACTCTTAGAATTACAGAGAGACACTTGTGTGCACTGCATTATGGTAGTCTTGTGCATAATTTCTCTTGTGCAAAAGTTCTGGAGAAGGTGTTGCCACCAGTTCTGAAGCCTATTGTTTCTATATTTCTGGGTTGGACTCTTTGACATAATTTGGTTACTTCTTTCTTGGTGAATTAGCCTTGCTTGGTTATTGGTTTGCTACCATGACTCTTCTCTTTGTCAAGGTCAAGGTGCTCAGAGGGTGGCTTCGGCCTATGGTTGGGTGACAATAGTGATATTGTCTATGGTAAAACGGGCACATTCTAACAATGATATGTCCAGAAAATCCATTTTAGTTTAGATGTATCTATGTAGAGCCCCATGGTATGTCAGAACCAAATGTCGTTCGAAGTCTTTGATACCCAGCCTGGTGCGTAAGGTATGGAAGGTATTGGTGAACTATGTAACTGCTTGGCCCCTCTCTTGTCGGAGTGTGGTCCATCTCATGTATTGGTCCTCATATTTTCCAATAGGGTAATATTGTTCCTTTATCGCATCCACAAAAAAATCCCAAGTGGGCTCGGCCCTATATATTCCAGACTTGCTTGTTGCGATTTTCTCCCAGTAAGTTTCCCACCAATGTTTGACATGGGGGACAGCCTTAAGGAATTCAAAGGTGATATTGTCCCTGTTGAAGAAATTATGAATAGAGAAATAACCTTCTAGCAGATTTAACCATTTTTCTAGGGCATCCACATGTATCTATCCTTCAAATATGGGAATATCAAAATTAACTTGTACCTTGAAAGGAGAGGTGCCTCCAAAGTGGCCACTTGATGAAGATGCACATGTTGTTATCAACATTCATTGAAGGATGTGGGAAAAATTATCCATCATTTCGTCCCTTTTTCACTTGAGATCTGTTGACCCAAAAATATTCTCTGGGCTCAACATGGTGTTTTACATTGTCATTCATCCACAAACGCCCCTTTGTGCTATGGTTCCAGTCGAAGAAAGTGGCGGGGGTCATAGTTACTATGGCCTCGGCCCTTGAAAGAGTATCATTTGGATACCTACAGAGGGTTTTGAAACCTCCCACATGATAATTCTTCATGTCAATACTATTCAGTTCATATTTATGAGCTAAGCATGCAGTTTGCAAGAATTTTAACATTGGCCCCCTTCGCATGTCACTAGGCGAGTCCCTTGGGGACGAGGTCCTTTTGCAAAGGGTAAGATGAATTCTGGTCAAATTTTTGGAAATAAAATTCTTCCATATTGTATATATCAGGACAATATTTCCAACGGGCTATTATGATCCCAATTCCGAGTCCGTATAACCTCGTACGAAGAACACAAAGTTATCGTCACCCGAATGACAAAAACCAATAGTTGTGACTTCCTAGTCTAATTCTATTCAGATTGTTGTTTCAAAAGGAAAATAAAACACAAACATGGTGTATGGAAGTGCTATACCTTTCCAACGGTATATCCTATGCTTGGTTTCGACCGCTGGTTGGTAAGAACGAACTTTCGCAAGTTCGTGACCAATTTCGGACACTAGATTGGTTGCAGTGCTTCAGGGTTTAAACATTGTTGGTAAAGAGTTTTAAATCAAAGATTCAGTGATTCCAAGATATAATAGACTCATATAAATTTCTAGTGGCTCCTCATTTACCTCATTCCGACCTCGGATGGCCAGGTTAGAGCTGTCACAAGTTGGTAAATTATTTCAGGCAAAGGGGGGCAACTAGCTCGCGTAGTAGTGTTTCATGACAGCTAAAAACAACCATTAATGCCCCCCCAAAAAAAATATATGACCACCTCATCGAAGTAATCATTGATACCTTTCCTACGATACCTAATTTTCCTATATTGTATATCGTATGGCGATTTGGTGCCTTTCGCAAGATTGGGTGCCATGTGGGCCCACCAACAAGTCAAGGGGTTTTGAGCAACCACTGTTCCGGGCCAAAATTGAGGGATGAGGTAGAGTTATTTCATATTGGTGATGGAATATTCTCAATAGGCTCGTCAATACCTTTCCAACGACATGCTCTACGTCTAATTCCAACTCTGTCTCACCTGAAAACCTTTTTGGGGCTAAGTCAACAACAGCAAGGTCAAAGTCAAACTTTGACTCGCACAATTTTCGAGGAATATTAAAAAAATAATGGAAAAAATTATAAAAAATTTCATAAATTATGGAAAATCAAGGGAAGGACATGCATCCTCCCTCATGCAATATTGGGAAATTTTCTTTTAAATTGGAAAATACAAAACCCCCCCTCTCCCCTCTCTCAAGTCATTTTGACATTTTGGCCAAGGGAAGAGGGAGCTCTGCAACAGGCTTCAATGGCAGAAGGAGGATTCCTGGAAGTAAGTGTAGGTATTAATTGGGAATCCAACCATAACCATACAACAATATTCAAGCACAGAGCCAGGTAAAACCCCAATAGTCCCAATTCAAAAGGAAAAAACTTGCTGGTTGTGGTGAAATGTTTGCATAGAAGAGTGTTATTTCTACCGTCAGGATGATTGTCTCAGTGCTGGTTTAGATTTCATGTTTGTTGGTTCATATTTTTTGGTTGTTAAATTTGGTTAAATTTTATGTGTGCAAAAGATTCAAAGGGGAGGGCATTCGAGCCCCTCTTGGGAACCAGGCCCAAGCCTTCAAGGCCCCTTTGGAGAATTAAATTTATGAGGTTTGGTTGAGTATGCAGGCCTGTACATGCCATTTGAAGGCCCTAGGATTTGAAACCCAACCCCCTCCCTTTTCCTTTTCTCAAAAATGCCCAAAACCCCCCAGAAATCAAGAAGGAGGGGAGGGGGTTTGAACCCAAAACCTCCCTCTCCTAACTATTGGAAAAAACCCAAAAATGTAAAAAAATTCGAAAATAATTTTTGGGGGTGGTTGGCCACCCATCCACCACCTACGCACGCCATGCACCAGACCTAATATCCACTCTTGCGAGAGGTCTCCCTTACTCCCCCAGTCCTCGACCTCCCTCCATTTTTCCCCACCTGCACGCAGTCCCTTAAGCACCTCCCAAATCATCTCATCCCCACTCACCACCTCTTCCTCCACCCTCGTCCTCTCCCATGCATGCACAACCACCAGCCCAGCTCCTTCGTCCCTTTCCAATACCTTATGTGAAAACCTAGCACGCACCTTCCTCCACCTCCATGTGCCCTCCTCTTCCTACACCTCTACCAACCCTTTCCCTCCCATCTTCTCCACTTATTCCCATCTCCTCTGTGAGCTTAGCTTTGGGCGCAGATCCCTCCAGCCTGCTACCTCCACTCCCTTCCCCTTCTCCCCATCCCCTTCTTCCACTCCCGCACGCAAACCTCCAACCCAACACCTCCACCCTCCCCCCCTCCTTTACGCTCTCGCCTATCCCTCCATTCCACTCCTCCAAAAAACCCTGCGTGCTGCCAACACCTTCCACCCCTCCCGCCTGCGCTCACCACTTCTCCCTTCCACCTCCTCCCATCTCCTTTCCCTACGGGTTCTGTTTTGGGATTCCGACCTAGTCGTATGGGCGACTAGGGGCGTCATGGGTAGAGGGTTTATTTTTGGGTTTTAATTTATTTAAATTTCATTTTACTATATAGTTTGTTATATATATATATATATATATATATAATTTATTTATTTATTTTTTATTATTAATTTTATTTAATATATATATATATAATATATATTAATATTATATATATATATATATATATATAACAATAAAATTATTAATAAATATTTATTATAAAATTAAATAATTTTAAATAAATTTGATTTATACATTTAAAACTATATATTAAAAAATTAAAGTCCCCCTCCTCCAAGGGTCATTGGACCTTTTAATTGCATAACTTTGCCTTATAGAGGTGTATTTCCACCCATTAATAGTTGAAACGACTGAGGCAAAGTCCAGAATGCATCCATGGCATTTGCCTCCACAAATTCATTTTAGAATTTCAGTGACATGTCCCAGAGTAATAAGGACTCATTATTGGCCCGATAAGCATGCGTCAGAAGGAGGCCTAATTGGGGGTCTCCGAGGCCAAATTGGGTCGAATGAGGAAAACCCATTTCAGCTACAGGTATGCAGGACTGTAGCAGCCTATCAATTATGGTATCCAGCCCATAATTTTGTCACAATTTCAAATTTTTCTCTGATCAATCTCCCGATCGACTCCTTCCCGCGTACCTTTCTAAGGCCATATCTTACTCATCTGGAGTCAGATTTGCGCCAAACGAAAGGAAGAGGAAGGCATAGGAAAGAGATATATAATGGGAATAATAAAGAACAGTTTTGTAGTTGTTTGGTATAGGGGAAGATCCTCTCAAGTTTCATTCATAGGGGGTCCCCTCACCGAAACAAGCCCAAATCAAAGCCATGCTTCGACCAACTCACAGAGAAAATTATAGGAAGAAAAGGGGGGGTATAATCAGGTCTGAAAAGTGCCTAAACAATAGGCATTTCCTTACATACAACGACCAAATCCCAAAGGTCCCTTGCCCTCCTAAGCAACTCTGCAATTTCCCCACACCTTGGGGCTTCATCCCGGTGAATTTGGTAGCCATGGATGGCCTGGAAACTGTCCTAAATAACCTCACCTACATTTTCAAAACATGGTAGAATTCAAAGAGCCTTTGGGATAGCACAAATCCCAAGGAAAATGGTGATGTGTCATATTGATTTTGTATGAAAAATGACTTTTTATAATATGTAGTCTCGCATGATTTTCTTTTTGGTATGTCTACATTGTAATTAAGTGGTCAAATCAGATTTGATTTGATCCCTTTTGGATAATATTCCCTATTAGGATAAGGTTACTTTTTGGTGAAAATACAAAAGACTTTAGGGTTGGTCCGCTTGTCACTTTTCCAAAAGTGACAAGTTTCTTGTGACCTAAACCTAAGCCTTCACTTCTCCTTTATAAATAAGAGGGTTGGCATTGTAAAAAAGGAGAGGATGAATATAGTAACAAATATCTACTAAAATTTACCAAGAAACTTTGTGTGCATGATACTTGTTAGATTTTAGTTGTTGGATGTGTCACTTGTTGGTTAAGGGTTGAGGGGTAGAAGTAAATACTTGTTATGTTATCTATCTCCAGGAGGGATTGGTTAGCTAGGTGTTTGTTGTTTCTTCCTTGGGTTAAACTTGCTTGCTTTCATTTTCTAACAGCTTGGTTTAACTTGTTTGATGTGTTTTAGTGAAGATTTTCTGAAGTACTCAGTTTTTTTCAGCCTTAGCTAGTGGTTGGGAGTCCTAGATCCTCTTAGGACAACCCTCAAATAAGCCTCTTAGTTGGTTGTCCATACTTGTTTTCTTCCTCTTTTCGTTCATGTATATTTCTATTATGTTTTCATGCCATTATCCTTGCTGTCCCAAATAGGAAAATTGGCCATTTTGGTCAATTTCCCCCCACGGGAAAACCATCTTAGTTAGTTGTTATATATCTTTTATGTGCAATTTTATGTTACATTTAATTCAATTTTTCTTATATAAATACTAAAATTTTGGTGTTTTCCTGCAAGGACATAACCGATCACCTACTCTGCTTCTCCTAAGTAGTTAGAGACCACCTGAAAACCTGTTTGAGGCAAAGGGGCCAGCAGGAAAACGAAGAAAAAACATCAAATTTTATCGGTAAATATATCCAATCAATCTCATATTCGCCTTATTTTCACTTGCACTCATTCCAAAAATTTTGGTACACATACCCATTTTGATATGCTTTGTTTGTGTAAAAAATTTGAGTAGCTTACTTGTGAATTTATGTTCATAAAATCTTATCTATACTTGCGTAGATAATCATCACTATTTCTAAATTTCAAACAATAAACTTCCAATCCCCATACAAGGGGTCAGTTGGGGTTTTCATGCACATGGCGGCCTTTCCGCTCGCAAATATCCTCAACCCATTCCTCTGGGTTGAATGGTGTAATTGTTTACTTGTAATTAGTTAATTTTTTCATCTTTTCATTGTATAACTTTTCATTCACTAATCTACAGGTGGCTGCCCCTAAAGGGGCCATGTAAAAAAATCAATAAGCTAAATACACTCAAAAATACACAAAACATTTGAAAACAATTCAGGGGTCCACCCCATACACTCAAAACAAAATTTATACTATTTATCTACATATATATACATATTATTTAGCCGTGACATATATGTCACATACCTATTTACTTGTTTTATGTATAAAGTTTTAGATAGATTTCAAATTCAGTGACCAGGAGGCATGCTTGTGAAAGCAAGACATGAGCTTGCCACGTGGATGGCTTGGTTCTTTACTTCAAACAATTTCAATTTTGTAGGATACTAAGAGTCAAATCCAGGGAGTCTTCATCAGGAGCCCCTTTGAATTTGTCTAGTCAGTATAAATCGAGTGGTCTTTCTTTAGCACCACAACGTAAAAACTTGATTTTCATCCCCCAGGCCATTTTGGCCATCCAAGAAGTTCAGGGAGGACAACACCCAGGGTGGGTGGTCCTGAGAAAGACTTCTTGTAATTATTCCACCTCTCCTTTTTCCCCTTCATTACCGCCTCAGGAGAAGGACCATATGAGGTGTGGGTAGTCTCTTCCTCATGATGAGATATCAAAATGGCTGTCATCGGCTTCACAGCCGGATAGGTTGGATATGTCCCAACGGACAGATTTTGATTATAACAAGAGCTTGCTCAAGCAACAGATTAATAGAATCATTTTCTCTGTCGTTTTTATTTTCTTCCGCCATGGATGTTTTCTTGGGCATGCGAGCGATATTGTCCTCAAGAGAGACAATCTCAAGACCCAACTTCCTATACTCAAACCTCGTCGGGGACATGCACTGAAAAATGATCAAGAGCAGCCTGCTCTGATACCACTGATCTGTATTATTTTCGACACAAAATGAGAGAGGATATATAATAGAGAAATATACAGAGATATCTCATATATCCAATAATATAACATAAATGTATCAGATATGCAACCAAAAACACAGAGATACAGTAATCCACAAATTTCTATTAATGAGCGAAAATATACAAAGACTGTAAAAATACAGAGTGAAAGACTCGCTAGAATGGTGGTAGCTTATCTCTAAGAAGAGATGTGTCCGCTACTTGCATTTTCAAGAAGATTATTTTAGAATGAGGCTCCAAAGGCATTTTTATCATAAATAAAATTCAAAACCCTAACCCTAGAAGATGAAAAGCCAATAGTTTTGTGGACCATGTTTTGGGTAGTTTGGTGTATCAACTTCCCGGGGGCGTAACTTTGCAATATGATCTATGTTTGGGGCACATGATAGCTCGTTGGAAAGGTATCATCATGGATATTCATATTGGGGGATCAATAAAAGCCTTTTGTTATCATTAAGGAGCTCGATCCCAAAAAAAAATCATTTAGGCCCTCAAAATGGCCCCAGAAGTTTAGGAACCAAAAAATTGCTAAAAATAGTAAGTTTCTAGAAAACTGTTTTGAGCCAATTGGAATAGGTGGGTGGCCACCGATATCCACCTAGATCATTGTACTAGGACTAGACATGGGAAACAGTGACCTATGAATGGGGCCAATGTTGAATTTTTTCAAATTGTTTCTGTATGCACTTAAATTTGACATGGATAGACTATTCGCAAGCCTTAATGATATGTGAGGGTTTCTGAACTCAAATTTAACTCACAAAAACACTTGTTTCCATCATCAATTCATCATCATGTAAATCATAAACCCTATTTTTCTTTCAAAGTACACAAATAGCTTGACACAAGTTTTAAGTTTGCATCAACCTTTCTTCGTTTTTCTTTCAGGTTCTGCATTGTATATACAATGTATCTGTTTCATAGTTGTGATAAAAAATCCCTCATTTTTCATTCATTGTTTAATCAATGACATAAAAATATGTCCTTGCAGTACTAGATGCACAAACATGTGTATTGTCGAACAAATTTTAAAAGGAACAATGAAAAGACATTGTACTAGGACTAGACATGGGCAACAATGACCTGTGAATGGGGCCAAAGTTGAAATTTTTTCAAACTGTTTCTCTATATAATGAAATTTGACATGGATAGACTATTTGCATGCCTTAACAATATGGGAGGGTTTCTGGACTCAAATTTGACTCACACAACCACTTATTTCCATCATCAATTCATTATCATGTAAACCATAAACCCTATTTTTCTTTCAAAGTACACAAATAGCTTGACACAAGTTTTAAGTTTGCATAAACCTTTCTTCATTTTTCTTTCAGGTTTTGCATTGTATATACAATGTATGTTTGTCATAATTGTGATGAAAAATCCTTTTTTTTCGTTCATTTTTTAATCAACACCATAAAAATATGTCCTTGCAGTACTAGATGCGAGAACATGTGTATTGTCGAACGAATTTTAAAAGGAACAATGAAAAGACAGTGTACTAGGACTAGACATGGGAATCAATGACATGTGAATGGGGCCAATGTTGAAAATTTTTCAAACTGTTTATGTATGCACTAAAATTTGACATGGATAGACTATTCACATGCCGTAATGATATGGGAGGGTTTCTTGACTCAAATTTTACTCACACACCCACTTGTTTCCATCACCAATTCATCATCATGTAAACCATAAACCCTATTTTTCTTTCAAAGTACACAAATATCTTGACGCAATTTTCAAGTTTGCATCATCCTTTCTTCATTTTTCTTTCAGGTTCTGCATTGTATATACAATGTATGTGTATCATAGTTGTGATGAAAAATACCTCTTTTTTCATTCATTGTTTAATCAACACCATAAAATATGTCCTTTCAATGCTAGATGCGGGAACGTGTGTACTGTTGAACAAATTTTAAAAGGAACAATGAAAATACAGTGTACTAGGACTAAACATGGGCAATAATGACCTATGAATGGGCCCAACGTTGATCTTTTTTCAAAAAATTTCTATATGCAATGAAATTTGACATGTATAGACTATTTTCATGCCTTAATGATATGGGAGGGTTTCTGGACTCAAATTTGACTCACACACCCACTTGTTTCCATCATCAATTCATCATCATGTAAACCATAAACCCTATTTTTATTTCAAAGTACACAAATAGCTTGACGCAAGTCTTAATTTTGCATCGACCTTTCTAAATTTTTATTTCAACTTCTACATTGTATATAGAATGTATATGTGTCATAGTTGTAATGAAAAATCCCTCTTTTTTCATTAATTGTTTAATCAACACCATAAAAATATGTCCTTGCAGTACTAGATGCAGGAACGTGTGGGTAATGAAGAAAGGATGATGCAGTACTGTAAATTTTACTCACACACCCACTTGTTTCCATCATCAATTCATCATCATGTAAACCATAAACCCTATTTTTATTTCAAAGTACACAAATAACTTGACACAAGTTTTAAGTTTGCATCATCCTTTCTTCATTTTTCTTTCAGGTTCTACATTGTATATACAATGTATGTGTTTCATAGTTGTGATAAAAGATCCCTCTTTTTTCATTCATTGTTTAATCAACAAAATACAAATATGTCCTTCTAGTACTAGATGTTGTAACATGTGTACGGTCGAATGAATTTTAAAAGGAACAACGACAAGATAGTGTACTAGGACTAGACATGGGCAACAATGACCTGTGAATGGGGCCATCGTTGAAATTTTTTCAAACTGTTTATGTATGCATTGAAATTTTACATGGATAGACTATTCACATTCCTTAATTATATGGGAGGGTTTCTGAAGTGAAATTTGACTCACACACCCATTTGTTTCCATCATCAATTCATCATCATGTGAACCATAAGCCCTATTTTTCTTTCAAAGTACACAAATATCTTGACACAAGTTTTAAGTTTGCATCAACCTTTCTTCATTTTTGTTTCAGGTTTTGCATTGCTTATACAATGTATGTGTGTCATAGTTGTGATGAAAATCCCTCTTTTTTTGTTCACTGTTCAATCAACACCATAAAATTATGTCCTTGCAGTACTATATGCGAGAATGTGTGTACTGTCGAACAATTTGTAAAAGGAACAACGAAACAATAGTGTACTAGGACTAGACCTGGGCAACAGTGACATGTGAATGAGTCTAGCATTGAAATTTTTTCAAACTATTGATGTATGCACTGAAATTTGACATGGATAGACTATTCACATGCCTTAACGATATGGGAGGGTTTATGGACTCAAATTTGACTCACACACCCACTTGTTTCCTTCATCAATTCATCGTCATGTAAACCATAAACCCTATTTTTCTTTCAAAGTACACAAATAGCTTGACACAAGTTTTAATTTTGCATCAACATTTCTTCATTTTTCTTTTAGGTTATGCATTGTATATACAATGTATGTGTGTCATAGTTGTGATGAAAAATCCCTCTTTTTTCATTCATTGTTTAATCAACACTATAATAATATGTCCTTGCAATACTAGATGTGATAAAGTGTGTACTGTCAAATGAATTTTAAAAGAAACAATGAAAAGACATTGTACTAGGACTAGACATGGGCAACAGTGACCTGTGAATGGGGCCAACATTGAAATTTTTTCAAACTATTTCTTTATGCACTGAAATTTGACATGGATAGACTATTAGTATGCCTTAACGATATGGGACAGTTTCTGGTCTCAAATTTAACGCACACATGTTGGTGGTGGAGCCTGATTATCTTCCTGATTCAGAGGTCCTTGCTTTCAGCCGTGTTTATACCCCATGAAGTATTTACACCCCAGAAGTATGTACACTCTTCCACGCGGGGGAGTGCAGAGGGGGGGTACCCCCTCTGCGGGGTCCATC
>ML778059.1:383414-401311 GCA_009831015.1 Picea engelmannii | reverse complement strand
TCCTGATTCAGAGGTCCTTGCTTTTAGCCGTGTTTATACCCCATGAAGTATTTACACCCCAGAAGTATGTACACTCTTCCACGTGGGGGAGTGCAGAGGGGGGGTACCCCCTCTGCGGGGTCCGGGGGGTCCATCCCCCCGGCCGGGGGGTCTGGGGGCAAGCGGGCCCCCAGCAGGGGTTCGAGGGCGAAGCCCCCGAAGCAAAAATTTCCTTATAAAAGTATATTGTAATTTCATTGTAAATCTGGACCATTCATTATAAGGTCGCAGATCTAACGGTAGAGATTATGTTAGGGTTTTTGCCCTAGAAGGCAACCCTCTTTTATGAGGGAAATGTATTGCGGCTACGTACGAGGGTGAATATTGTATTCTGAGAGATGAGACTGTGAGAGAAAGAAGAGGAAGTTACAGCGGGTTTTGCTGTAGGTTGTATCCCTTCATTTGYTGGATAATAATAAAGGAAGGACCTGGCAATTTCTCTGGTGGACGTAGCCCACACTGGGTGAACCACGTAAATCTGTGTCTCTCTTGTATTGTGTGTCTTCTGTGTTTTCTTGTTTCTGCATTTGTTTTATTTTATTGCTCCGCGGTCCTGTTTTTCTAACAACACACTCACTTGTTTCCATCACCAATTCATCATCATGTAAACCATAAACCATATTTTTCTTTCAAAGTACAAAAATAACTTGATACAAGTTTTAGGTTTGCATTAGCCTTTCTTCATTTTTCTTTCAGGTTCTGCATTGTATATAAAATGTATGTGTGTCATAATTGTGATTAAAAATCTCTCTTTTTTCATTCATTGTGTAATCAACACCATAAAAATATGTCCTTCCAGTACTAGATGTTGGAACGTGTGTACCATCAAATGAATTTTAAAAGGAACAACGAAAATATAGTGTACTAGGACTAGACATGGGAAACAATGACCTGTGAATGGGACCAACGTTGAAATTTTTTCAAATTGTTCCTGTATGCACTGAAATTTGACATGGATAGACTATTCACATGCCTTAACGATATGGGACAGTTTCTTGACTCAAATTTGACTCACAAAACCAATGGTTTCCATAATAAATTCATCATCATGTAAGCCAAAAATCCTATTTTTCTTTCAAAGTACACAAATAACTTGACACAAGTTTTAAGTTTGCATCAACCTTTCTTCATTTTTATTTCAAGTTCTACATTGTATATAGAATGTATGTGTGTCACAGTTGTGATGAAAAATCCCTCTTTTTTTGTTCATTGTTTAATAAACACCATAAAAATATGTCCTTGCAGTTATAGATGCGGGAACTTGTGTACTATCGAACGAATTTTAAAAGAAAAAATGAAAAGACAGTGTACTAGGACTAGACATGGGCAACAATGACCTGTGAATGGGGCCAATGTTGAAATTTTTTCAAACAGTTTCTGTATGCACTGAAATTTGACATGGATAGACTATTCACATACCTTAATGATATGGGAGGGTTTCTGGACTCAAATTCGACCCACACACCCACTTGTTTCCATCATCAATTCATCATCATGTAAACTATATACCTTGTTTTTCTTTCAAATTACACAAATAGCTTGACCCAATTTTTAAGTTTGCATCAGCCTTTCTTCATTTTTCTTTTAGGCTCAGTATTGTATATACAATGTATCTGTGTCATAGTTGTGATGAAAAATCCCTCTTTTTTGTTCATTGTTTAATTAACACCATAAAAATATGTCATTTCAGTACTAGATGCGGGAACGTGTGTACTGTCGAACGAATTTTAAAGGGAACAACAAAAAGACAGTTTACTAGGACTAGACATGGGCAACAATGACCTGTGAATGGGGCCAACTTTGAAATTTTTTCAAACTATTGTTGTATGCACTTAAACTTGACATGGATAGACTATTCACATGCCTTAATGATATGGGAGGGTTTCTGGACTCAAATTTGACTCACATGTCCACTTGTTTCCATCATCAATCCTTCATCATGTAAACCATAAACCTTATTTTTCTTTCAAAGTACACAAACAACTTGACACAAGTTTTAAGTTTGGATCATCCTTTCTTCATTTTTTTTTCAAGTTCTGCATTGTATATACAATGTATGTGTGTCATAGTTGTGATGAAAAATTCATTTTTTTTTGTTCATTGTTTAATCAACACCATAGAGATATGTCCTTGCAATACTAGATGTGGGAACGTGTAACTGTCAAACAAATTTTAAAAGGAACAATGAAAATACAATGTACTAGGACTATACATGGGCAAAAATGATCTGTGAATGGGGCAAACATTGAAATTTTTTCAAACTATTTATGTATGCGCTGAAATTTGACATGAATAGACTATTCACATGCCTTAACAATATGGGAAGGTTTCTGGACTCAAATTTGACTCACACACCAAGTTTTTTCCATCATCAATTCATCATCATGTAAACCAAAAACTCTATTTTTCTTTCAAAGTACACAAATAGCTTGAGACAAGTTTTAAGTTTGCATCAGCCTTTCTTCATTTTTATTTTAGGTTCTGCATTGTAGATATAATGTATGTGTGTCATAACTGTGATGAAAAATCCCTGTTTTTTCATTCATTGTTTAATCAACACCACAAAACTATGTCCTTGTAGTACTAGATGCGAGAACATGTGTAATGTCGAACAAATTTTAAAAGGAACAATGAAAAGACAATGTATTAGGACTAGACACGGGAAACATTGACCTGTGAATGGGGCCAACGTTGAATTTTTTTCAAATTGTTGTTGTATGCAATGAAATTTGACATGGATAGACTATTCGCCTGCCTTAACGATATGTGAGGGTTTATGGACTCAAATTTGACTCACACACCCACTTGTTTCAATATTAATTCATCATCATGTAAACCATAAACCCTATTTTTCCTTCAAAGTACACAAATAGCTTGACACAAGTTTTAAGTTTTCATCAGCCTTTCTTCATTTTTCTTTCAGGTTCTACATTGTAAATACAATGTATTTGTGTCATAGTTGTGATGAAAAATCCCTCTTTTTTTGTTCAATGTTTAATCAACACCATAAAAATATGTCCTTGCATTACTATATGTGGGAACATGTGTAGTATCGAATGAATTTTAAAAGGAACAATGATAAGACACTATATTAGGACTAGACATGGGCAACAGTGACTTGTGAATGGGGCAAACGTTGAAATTTTTTCAAATTGTTTCTGTATGCACTGACATTTGACATGGATAGACTATTCACATGCCTTAACGATATGGGAGGGTTTCTAGACTCAAATTTGACTCACACACCCACTTTTTCCCATCATCATGTAAACCATAAACCATATTTTTCTTTCAAAGTACACAAATAGCTTAACACAAGTTTTAATTTTGCATCAACCTTTCTTCATTTTTCTTTCAAGTTCTACATTGTATATACAATGTATATGTGCCATTGTTGTGATGAAAAATCCCTCTTTTTCCTTCATTGTTTAATCAACACCAAAAAATTATGTCCTTGCAGTACTAGATGCGGGAACATGTGTATTTCCAAACGAATTTTAAAAGGAACAACGAAAATATAGTGTACTAGAACTAGACATGGGAAACAATGACCTGTGAATGAGGAAAACATTGAAAGGTTTTCAAACTATTGTTGTATGCACTGAATTTTGACATTGATAGATTATTCACATGTTTGAATGATATGGGAGGGTTTCTGGACTCAAATTTGACTCACACACCCACTTTTTTCCATCATCAATTCATCATCATGTAAACCATAAAAACTATTTTTCTTTCAAAGTACACAAATAGCTTGACACAAGTTTTAAGTTTGCATCAACCTTTCTTCATTTTTATTTCAGGTTCTGCATTGTATATACAATGTATGTGTGTCATAGTTTTGATGAAAAATCCATCTTTTTTTGTTCATTGTTTATTCAACACCATAAAAATATGTCTTTGCACTATTAGATGCAGGAATGTGTGTAGTGTCGAACAAATTTTAAAAGGAACAATGAAAAGAGAGTGTACTATGACTAGAGATGGGCAACAATGACCTGTGAATGGGGTCAATGTTGAATTTTTTTCAAATTGTTTATGTATGCACAGGAATTTGACATGGAAAGACTATTTGCATGTCTTAACGATATGGGAGGGTTTTTGGACTCAAATTTGAGTTACACACCCAGTTGTTTCCATTATCAATTCATCATCATGTAAACCATAAACCCTATTTTTATTTCAAAGTACACAAATAGCTTGACACGAGTTTTAAGTTTGCATCATCCTTTCTTCATTTTTTCTTTCAGGTTCTGCATTGTATATACAATGTATGTGTGTCATAGTTGTGATGAAAATGACCTTTTTTTTCGTTCATTGTTTAATCAACAACATAAAATAATGTCCTTGCAGTACTAGATGTGGGAATGTGAGTACTTTCGAATGAATTTTAAAAGGAACAACGAAAAGACAGTGTACTAGGACTAGACATGGGCAACAGTGACTTGTGAATGGGGCCAACATTGAAATTTTTTCAAATTGTTTCTATATGGACTGAAATATGACATGGATAGACTATTTGCATGCCTTAATGATATGGGAGGTTTTCCAGACTCAAACTTGACTCACACACCCACTTGTTTCCATCATCAATTCATCGTCATGTAAAACATAAACTCTATTTTTCTTTCAAAGTACACAAATAGATTGACACAAGTTTTAAGTTTGCATCAGCCTTTCTTCATTTTTCTTTCAGGTTCTACATTGTATATACAATGTATGTGTGTCATAGTTGTGATGAAAAATCCCTCTTTTTTCATTCATTGTTTAATCAACACCATAAAATATGTCCTTGTAGTACTCTTTGCGGGAACATATTTACTGTCGAACCAATTTTAAAAAGGAACAAGGAAAAGACAGTGTACTAGGACTAGAAATGGGCAACAGTGACTTGTGAATGGGGCCAACGTTGAAATGTTTTCAAACTGTTTCTATATGCATTGGAATTTGACATGGATAGACTATTTGCATACCTTAAATGATATGGGAGGGTTTATGGACTCAAATTTGACTCACACGCCCAATTTTTTCCATCATCAATTCATCATCATGTAAACCATAAACTCTATTTTTATTTCAAAGTACACAAATAACTTGACACAAGTTTTAAGTTTCCATTAGGCTTTCTTCATTTTTCTTTCAGGTTCTGCATTGTATATACAATGTATGTGTGTTATAGTTTTGATGAAAAATCCCTCTTTTTTCGTTCATTGTTTAATCAACACCATAAAAATATGTATTTGCAGTACTAGATGCAGGAACGTGTGTATTTTCGAACAAATTTTAAAAGGAACAACGAAAAGACAAATAAGTTATAATTTTAACCTAAAAAAGATAAAGGGGTGCTACTAATAGACCCACTTTTTGATTTGGTAGTTGATTTTAAGTATTTTTTTAGAAACATTACAAGTTGTGGTTGCAAAATATTGTAATTTTAACATTGAGAAAAAAAAGGGTGCCACCGGTTGAAGAACTTTCGATTTAGTGTTGATTTTAGCATTTTTGACAAAAAATATATTTTTTTAGCACTAGAGTTCTTGTTTTGAGGTAATAATTCTCATTAGGTTGGTAACTATGTTGTATGTGGAAGATTGAATCTGTAACCAATGTAATACTACTTTTTGAGGCATTAATAGAGGTGTATAAGGGTGTCCAACTAGATGACTCCACTTGTATTCCCTACATGTATGCTTTCCTGACCACAATTTTACCTACTAACAGATAAAACTTTGTTTTTAAATATGTTAGAGCACATCTCTAGCCTAAAAAACTATGAAATTCAAGCACATGTTGGCATAGGAAAGAGATTTGATACCACTTGTGAAGTACTTGACCAATAGAAACAGTGATTACTGAACAATTATTCAATAAATATAAACTACAAAAAATTAAATAAGGGAGACAATAATATAGAACCTATAGAATATAAACCTTGTATTGATAATCTAGGAAAGAGAGATCAATGTTCACTAGCCTCTTCAATAGGTAAACATTCTTTGAGAAAAGCTCCAATATAATAGCAACGCTTTATAGAACACTACATAGCCTACTAGCTCTATAAATAGTTTCTCTGTAGAAAAACCCTAATGACTTGTGGTCCCCTCAGTAATGAGTACCTACCACTTAGTGGGCCATATTTGATAAAAATGACCCTCTTAAATTGAAGGGCCTTTATTAAAAAATATTCCCTCATACATTAATTACTAACTCATAAGTACCCCAAATTAGGGAAGTTAGAGTAGGGCCCTAAAAAAAATATGATGCAAACTCCATGAATCATTCAAAGTATATCTTGTGTTATATAACATAAATATAATACTTTACATAAATACACACCTTCTCACTCATACTTATGGTCAAAAAGAATAAAACTTCACTTTTCTTTTTATTTCCAAAGGGTTTATCATAATAAGTTTATGCTTGAATTTCTTGCACATGAAATTCATGTCTCAAATTATATTCATTATGTTTTAAGACCTTTTTTGGGGGTATGTATAAACAAATTTTATTTATCAAATAAGAGACATGAATTCCAAATCCACATTAACATGGCATGAATGTCCACTTTAACATGGGAATAAAGATTTGAACCTTGTACCTCTCCCATGTAAAAGCAAACGACTTTACCAATTTGTCACAGAATAATCCCCCCTATAAGAAAATTAGCAGTTAAGGAGAACATTGGGATGGAATTTGGTCCACATATGTGTGTGTATGAGTATTTTTATGTGTACATCACACACTCAATCACTACCTTATGTGCCATATAGATACTTTAAGATGTTGAATAAATATATCATTTTGTAGGTCATAAGGAAACCATGGAGATGGGATTTTGTCCACACATATATGTATGTAAATATTACTATGTGTGCCTCACACATTAAACCACTACCTTTAAGTACCCCATGGCTAACTTTAAACCACTACCTTTAAGTACCCTTTGGTCCTTTGTTGCTTCATTTCCTTGATTCCAATTAGGTTAGTGACCATTAGATGATAATTCTATTGTAGGTTATGTTTTTAGTACTTGTTATACAATTTTCACTTGGACTTGTAAGAATCAAATTTTACTTTCTCTTTCTTCAATAGAAGTGGTGTATCAAGAATGATTTTTTGCAAGCCAAGAAACCATATTTCTTGATGGATCCTTCCAAATTTTAGATTCTAGCAACAACATTGAAACACACTCTGGTTTAATAAACATAGTGCCATTTATCTCACCAAAGGTCCATTTCAACATTAGCACAATAAACACATTCAAATACACATGCACTCCATTGAGGATCTTCTTCGGGATAACATTCTCAAAGTGTTGTATTGTTAAATAGATGATCAATTTGCATATACTTTCACAAAGACCCTTACAGAATCCTAGTTTTCAAATATTTGAGATATGTTAGGAGTTTAGGAAGTTGTCATTAAGGGGGGCTAATCTCTAATGCCTCCTTCCTTCTCCTATTAAGTCAAATTTTCAAATCATTCAATCTTACTCCAAGTTGTTCTTGGGGCGGGGGGGGTGTTAGGATATTTAGACACTTAAGAGTTGGTTAAGGTCAACTTGGTATAATGTGTCTTTAGGTAAATTGTGTTTCTTTACATGTGCATTTGTAACTAACAAATATGATGGTCATGATTATGCTCTAGACACAAAGTGATCTAGCGATTCATCTTCTCATGTATATTAATGACACTTTATCTATGGCTTAACACCTGATTGGTCCATGATATCTATTTAAAGATAATGTAAGGTTATTTTTTGATAATCAATTGCGAGATATGTCCATGTAATATATTTCATTCATTTTTGAATTAATACATTTCCTCAAGTGGGCATGTTGCCTGGGGTCATGGATCTTTTCCATCTTCGATGGTTTTAACCACATAAAAATCATGTACCAATCTTTGTCTATGTGTGTGAGAAATTTCCATTAGGTGTTTGACATGTGTGGATATACCTTGTTTTTTTTTAAATGAAAAATGAAGTATTGTTACACTTCCCCATAATGATTGTACCCATCACATGCTTAAATAACTATGTGATCAGACTTCCCCACCAACCTCTACATGCATTCAATGATTTTGTTTCTAATTCAATAGAGTAGATGGCTTCATTTGAGGCATATGATGGAAAATGACATGATATCTTAGGTTGACACTTGGTAATAGAGGATTAATTTCACATAAGTCCCATTTCCTCTTCCCCTCTAATGGAATCAGATGCCCTCTCGTCCTCTCTACAACCATCTTGGACCATTATATATTATATTACAACATTAATATTTACACAGCATGATTTCATCATGGAAAGCCTACTGCATGGTACATTGAATATATCTAGATCATCTACATGCTTAGCCATTCACTAGTCGTTCCTTAGCCTTGAGCTCCACACTATAAGGAATCCATACTATCATGTGTAGATTATTTATACATTGAACCATTTATTTAAGCTCACTTGGATCGTCTCCTATAATTATAACCTCGTATTTACAAATTATACATAATCTAACCTGATACATTCTAGGGGTCGAAACTAGGGTATTGCATGAACATGAATAGTTGGTGCAATGTTGTGGTCAAAAGACCTTATTTTTCTTTCCAATGGCTTAATAAGTTTTGTACATTTTTCTTACTAAATATTTGGGTCAACACGAGCAAGCGAAAACTACTCCATTTTAGATTTAACACTCAGACATAAACATATTTCCATGCTACATAAATATTATTCAGCTAATAAGCCACGAGTGTGGGGTATCTACTCTATCAAAGTTACCTAGGACTTGCACCTGGACTCACCCATTTTCACAAGCACATACATAAAATTTAACATGTGTAACTCCTAAAAATCCGTAAAACCCTTAATTCCTTACCTTAAAACCCCTATAAAACCCATAACCTCTATGTCCCATATCCATTGAACTCTATAATTTGAAACACAACCCCTATAAACACTATTATTCTAATCCCTAACCTATAAAACCATTAACTCCTAACCTCTATAAACACTAGTATTCTAGTCTCTAACCACTCAAATTATAAATTGCGATGAACTCTAAACTATTGTGAACCATAACCCTATGACGTGTCATTCCTAACATTTAATACCCTTGACTCATACAATCCCTAATCAATGTAAATCCTATAATCCTAAATTCATGTACATGTACTCTCTATAATTCATATCTCTCTATCCTTATAACTTCTTATAAACATCGTCCTTTAATTACTATCACAACTAACCCTTAATTCTTACAATTTCTAAACCCTTGGTTTTAATAACCCTTAACCTAAAAAATATATAATGCAAAATCTGTAACCCCAATAATGCCTACAACCCATAAACCCCCCTAAGGAATATAACATTTAACATGTATAATTCCTAACCATTATAGCCACTTACCCTAAAACCACTAATAAATACAATTCCCAAGCCATGTATCCCTTAAAAATCTAACCTATAACATATAAAACTGAACCCTTGACCCTCATAACCCCTTATACCTAACCCCTATAACCCTTAACAAATAACCCATCTAAATCTTATGTTATAACTCCTAATACCTTAAAAATTTAACTTGTATCACTCCTAACCTATAACACTTATATAAATCCCTTATGACCCCTAACCATCATCCCTTATAAACTCTAAACCATCTCATCCTTAACCTCAATGATAATCCCTAACCCATATAACACATATAATGCCTAAACCCCAACCTACATATAATTTATATTAATTTTAATTTATATTTATAATTTATATCAATTATATTTATATTTATAATTTATATATTTATATTATATTTTTCTATAATTAATATAATATATATTATATTTTTTAATATGAAATAACAAAATATAACAAAACTTGAACCAAACCAAACCTGCTAGCCTATAGTGCAAGCGACAGAGCCGCGAGATACCATAGCTAGACCGCAGTGCGAGTGTAATAGGAGACCATAGCGACGAAGGATACACTAGAGGATAGTGTGAGCGACAGAGGATATACTAGCTATCCTATAGTGAAAGCGACAGATCCAGATACCCTAGCTATCCCACAGTGTGAGCATGAGAGGAGACCCTAGTGACAGAGGATACACTAGAGGATAGTGTGAGCAACAGAGCATACACTAGATATCCTACAGTGCAAGTGATAATGTTGAATACCCTAGCTATCCCAAAGTGTGAGCAGAAGAGGATACCCTAGTGACAGAGGACATGAGTAATGCCGCCAAAATCGTTAATTGATCTCTAGCCTTCTTTTCTGAAATCACTTTCCAACATCACCCCTTGACACATACCGATATTGATGGTTAGAGGTTTACGTTTTGGGCATATGGGAGCAATTTTGACATGGTGGAACTCAACCCTATGGATGTGTTTTATGCTCAGATACCAAGATACATGAAAATGAAACATATTTCCTAAATCTTGGTTATGATCTTTTCAATTTTGAGTTGGTATTTTAGATTGCATCCAAGTTGTTTGAATAAATGTCTCAATGATTCCTATATTCACACAAAATCCTTAGGAATATTTGTTTGCAATATGGTTTATATTCACATTAGCAAGTGGGTTACACTCGGAAATATACATTCTTTGTTATGAAAATAAATTTAGAGATTTGTGTTTAAATTTTATATTTGTTTCCAGCATCAAGTTGATTATATTAGGTTGCATATAAACTGTTTGATGAAACAGGTGAATGAAATTGTCTACATGAATGAGAAAAATATTATCATCGGTTTGTTTGTATGATTGAGTTAAGGATTAGACCATGATCTGTAACCCTTATCCATTACCATCCTTTGGGGTATTCTTGGTATGTTGATACATGTTCAAGTAAGGGCACACACTAATTAAAGTTGTAATGCAAAACACTTACAATTTGTACCAAGTAACCAACATGTAGGAGGTACCTATTTTTCTAATTCATTTGTTGCATATCGAAGGTTCTGTATTGTTGGAGTTAATTCCAGCCTCATACCCTATTGGTTTACCTCTTGTTCGAGCTAGAAGTAAAGCTACAACATTCCAACCTCCCTTTCTCACTGGAGTTTATTCTAGCCTCCCTTTCTCTGTGTTCATCCCCCCCCTCTTGGCCTCCCTATATTATTTACATACTCACTTAAAGTCACCTTTGGTGTGCCCTTGTTGTTTCTACCTCACCTTCATTATTGTCATGTACTTGTGGTCTTGCATATTTTCTTTTCTCATGGCCCTCATATCCTTTCCATTTAGTTATTAAGTTTTAGTTCTTAATTCTTCTTTCTTTCTATATTTAGTCACCTATCATTCATTTGTTGTATAATCCATCATTATTCCTACCTTTCATCCCACTCTTAGCAAGTGGATCCATTGCCCTCACTAGTTCCTCCATCATTTCTACATCTTGCATATGATACATAGCATGTTAGTACCTAACTGTATATAATACATCTTAGTACATCTTGCATTTGACCATATATAATCCCAAAACAATATTCTACCTATCGACATGGCACTTCCCTAATTCAAGATATTTCATATCAACAAGACAATTATATGAAACAAAATGTTTGTTCTCAACTTAACACTTTTCCTTCTCAACCCGAATCTGAGTCTAAATTAGATACATTTGGAGTATTTCCCCAACCTAGTAGTGGGACGATGTGCCTCTTGATACCATCAAGAATTCATCCTATTTCATAGGTAGTATTAACATGGCCTCTCAAAACTTATATAATGAGACCTTTCTAGAACACTTTGTCTACAATGGGTGGTATCCATTTAGTTACCAATATTACATCGATGCCTCCTCCTCCTCACACAATTCCTCAATGAACAAGTGACATTCTTCCTTGCATTTTTCCTATGTTGGAACCTCTTCCTTTACAATAGATCCTTCCTCCTTTCACTCCTCCTTCACCCATGGAATCTACCCCTTCTTTCTATTTTTCATCCAATATCCCTTAGGATGGAATTCCTATCCTTATTCGTAGGGAACTCCATCCTACTACCTGTCCATTTGATGGTTCTTTTTGGGTAGTCTTACCCATCTCTTTCTCCTCCATTATCACCTTGATATTCTTAGGGTAACACCTACTCTCCTTGTTTTCTTCCCCCTTCCATTTTTCTAGTCTCCTAATCATAGCCTATCATACCTTTACTATTCATGTCTCTTCTTTACCTTATCCTTAATATTCCTAGGGAAATGTTTTCCTCACTTCCTTGTCTTATCTTTTCTCTTATTAACCACCTGTTTCCTCGATCCGCTCATATTTGATTGTCTCCATTTAGTTCATTGTCTTGCGTAGGGTTGAATTCAAGATGGCATTCCTTAGTTGAGACTAGTCACCACTCCCTTGCTATCTTCCCTAAGAGGTTATATTTGGCGGTTGCATCCTATAGCCTATAGCTATAAGGTCACCTTCATCTCCATGAAATTTCCTTCCTCTCAATGCTCTCCTCCTACCTTAGATGGTGCATAATTAACTTTGTTTCCTTATGTTCCTTTTCCATGCCCATGCTAACATATTGACCTCATTCCTTCAACGGTTCCTTTCTAGAATCAATGGAACATGCCCTCACTAATGTCACCTTACAATTAATATTAGTTCCTTCAATGGTTCCTTTCCAAAATATTGATAATATCACCTCACCATCATCAATGAATTTGATAGTTACTTTTAACATCATCACTTCATTTCTTCATTCATGTCACCTCACGATAATTCCACCTCTAATTCCCTCACTAGTTGTAGGCTAGCATTTCCAGATTTCACCCTCCCTCATAATAGTTTTTTCCTCTCACCTCTCTTTCCTTCACTAGTTCAACCCTAGTGTGGTATCCTCTCATATCTTGTCTCCTCTCTCTTTCACCTTTGCTTGAATGTTGTGCTCTCATGGTAATTGTTGTCACTATCCCTTCCCTACTTAAGGAAATTTGTTAACATTTGTTTTGTAGGAACATAGATTTCTTGGGTACTAAGATCACCATGTTTACACCTCTTATGTCTTGGCAAGGTTAACAATTTCCATAGAGCATAAAAAATTGAAATCCTTATGTGACATTCCTCTTATGAAAAAAGGAAGTGCATCATTTTTTCTTTAGTACATTGTTATTTTCAGTGTTTGACGTGAACACATTTATTCACAACATGTGGGTTCATAATTAAAAAAACCTCTTTATGAATGAATGTGATAATATATTGGTCAACAAGGTGAATCCCCCATGATCATTATGAGTATTTAAGATGTGTATGGTGGTATCTATAATCATAAAATTTTACTATGTTATAAATGATGACATTTGATTCAATGTTGTATAGGTGTACTAAGTGAACTATGACATTTGCATGGTATTTTTAAAATTTGGGTAATTTTTCTTCCTTTTTTTTGGATAATTAGCTCATAATTTTTGTCATTAGCAGTGCACACATAGTAATCTATCAAGAAATTATTTATTTTCTTAAAACCTCTTGCTCCTTCCCATAGATAGTTTTCATCGAAGTTGAAATTATTGCATTTCATTTTCCTCTTACATAGTTTAAAGAGACGAGTCGAAACACCATCAATTTTACAACCACTCCTTTGAGTAACAATAGCCTAAAATCAGGCGTTAGTTAAAATTTATCTTGCAAATTTTCTAGGGTTCTTCAAACCCATCTTAGCTTAGGTGTAGAGCTTTGGAATAGTATTGCGATAATAAATTTCCAAAGCTACTAAAAAAACATAAAGCTTTGAGTTAGGGAGTGAAATCCAGTTGCTATATCACTGACTTTGGGAAGCCCTTCTAACACAAGGGTCAAGCATGAGGTCACATTGGGGCCAACAGAGTAATCAACCCTGCTTTGTTGGTCTTGGTGTCGAATTTTGACTACCCCCCCTCTGCTTTGGTATAGTAGGTGGTACCATAGAGGCCATAATATTTTAGACTTCCTACCCAAGGTGACAACACAGGGAAGGTGGTGTTGTACCTAGGATCAAGGTTAGCTAGACTCACTCGAACTCCTTGGAGGGTTTCCCATTGATTGGTGAGGTAAATTTCACCAGGGTGTTAGTTCATTAAGCATGTTGTCAATGTAACTTTCCCACCTGCCAAAACTCATCCCCTTCTTGCATTGATCTTGTGATGTTGGATTCCATCACCAACTAGCACTTCTTTGTGAGAAGGTTTGTTTGCATGCTTGAATCCTATATTAATTAGTGTGTGTTGTTTTCTCTCCTTAGTTGGCCTTAGGATTGATTCTATGTCTAATGTCATCAGTTATTGGGTAATTCCTCATTTGATCAATACAAAATATGGATACCATTAAAATAAAAGGGAATAAAGAGGTAACAAATAGCTCATACCTAACTTACGTCTTATAATTAGGAAGAGGTTGTCAAAGTAAGTAGAATGTTAAGGGAACGTTGGACACCTTAATCCAAGAATATAAATGTTCACCTCTCATCCTCTTTTCATATATGTTTTATTCTAAGATTTTAGAGGTTTTCTTTTAATGTTATTTTTTGTTATTTATGTTCATTTTTATTTATTCATGACGTAGAATAAGTATTAGATAAAGTAGTCAAGGGATATGTTATTATGCTAGTTGTAGTGAGGTTTAATTATTATCGCTTGGTTCATATTATTTGCATAGACTATGTATGGAGTGAGAACAGTAATTGGTTGAATTCTTGTTAGCTTGAGGCTAACAAGGCTCAAGGTTGGATATTGTGGTTTTTGTGTGGATCTTTTCTTGTGTTTAATCATTTTCTCTTGTGGCTCTGGCTGTGACTCTTTTGGTGTTCTCCTACCTTTCTCCCTTTTGTGGGATGTTGGGCATTCTATGCAGGTTGTGGAGTCCACAAGCCTCTGGGACCTCATGCAAGATGCATTATCTTTGCAATTTGACATGATTTCTCAATATTGGTTCCTCTCAACAACAACTCATCCAATGTTTTTTTTCCAAGTTATATGATAGGAAAATGGAAAACCCTCTATTTCACCCCCGCTTTATTTTTTAAAATAAATCTTCACTTATGATCTAATTTTTGGAAATTTGTTTCCTTTGTCTACACTTTCCTCCCCTTGCCTCCAAGGTCTTATAGTTCCTCTCTCCTTTGATTTTCTTGACCTTCTTTGTTTTCTATGTATGTAGTCTCATCCTTTGTCTACTACATGTGGTCTCCTATGTATGTGATATCCCCTTTGGTCTATGACATGTGGTCTCCTTCTTAGGTTTTGTTCTCCGAATTTGGTCACTTGATTTGATACCCACCTACAAAATAAACTCGGAGAGAGGAAATGCATGATGTGGGTTATTATTTCACTACAGAAGGATGTATTAGATACACCATTCACACATAATGTCATAAATAACTTAGTGTATGAATGCACATCCTAACACATGATTGAATTTATTACCATTTCATTAGCTAACTCGAGCTACATTTACATTAAGTTTTTTACCTAATTCTTTCACTTAAATTTTACTTACATACAAGTTAACATTGGTCATTATATTCCATATTTGATAGGGTGGGGGGTCTATATGGGTTGTGATTCCTCTGACACATTTTTTTCTTTAAAGGAAATGAGGTTGTCGGGCAACTTTTCATGATTTGATGGCTTTGTTCAATTTGGAAGAAATTGATATATTTAGATCAGAATTAATTATTTAGAAATCATTCAGGAAGGCCATTTCTAGAAAAGATGTAGACAACCTTCAAGTTGGGGCCAAAGGAGATATGCTTATATAGGAAACAACTTATGTATGGGTATTTTTTGGCTTTGGGATGTAATAATAATGGTGTACATGCATCTTGATTCATAATGAAATATATCATGCATTTTCAAAAATTAAAGTTTAAATTTTTTGTTAGAGTAAAAATCTTGAATCCTTGCCTTGGATGGCCTTCTGTCCACCATTACTTAATGATTTCATTGATATTTGGATGTGATATCCACATATTTTCAAACTTAAAGAGGTCATTTGTTGTATGGGGTTTCTCCTTTCTCTTTAGGTTGATTGGCCTATGATTTGAAATCATCCCTTTCAAAATATTTGATTTTAGGTGACTTCTTTCAACTAGCCAAGTATAAATACTTGAACATTTGTTAAACAATTTTGCTACTAGTTTTGTCCTTGTTATTTTATTATACAAAGTGCAAGGACCAAGTTTGGGGAGGATATCCATCATATTATTCCTAACAAAGTCTAGGAATATTACTCTTAGATACTCAAACCATTCCATCCCCCATTTTTCTCATTGTAATTGAAGATTGCATTCCAATCCCCACCCAAAAGTCATGTATCCCCTAATGCCAAATAATGTGTTAGGTTAATCTAACATTTCTTTTTTGATGAGACACTTTTCAACTCCATACTTTCTTATTAATCAGAAACGTCTAGAAACTCTGGTTTCCACAAGATATCCATGCTACCTACTTCTTGGTTATCTTTATTACTTTCCTCCAAAATTGGTCCTTTACTTTTTGAAGTTTTGTTTTAAACATGTTTGTTTCTTGTAATAATACCAAATCTAGATCTTCCTTTAAAATTTCATTTTGAGTGCTTTGAATTTCATATTGATCCTATTCCCCTTACATCCAATAAATCACTTTCATTTACATAGTTTGGGAATTTTTGAAAGATCTATTATTCTATCCAATTGATTCTAGTAGCTAGAGTATACTTCTTTCTACCTTGTTGATAATCTATGTCTTATTACTATCTTCTTGCTTTCCCTAATTTCACTCCAATTTTAGGTTTTTTTCCACTTTCTTTCCCTATCTTAATCCTTAACTAAGATCTAGGCCTTTGTTCATATTCTAGTTCATCCACTCTTAATCCTTGCCATCTATGGTTACACGATCATCCTTATCCAAGTTTAATGTCTCCAAAAGATCTTATCCCACCAAAGCAATTTCATCCTTTTCCTAGACTTGATTTTCATAAAGGGATTCATGTATGCTTGTGTTTTTAGGCTTTTTATCTTATAGTATGAAACATTTGAATCTATTTTTCATCTTTCTCTCTCTACACACATGCACACACACACCCAACCACCCACCTAGACACATATGTGTGTGTGTGTTTGTGTATTCTTCCTTGGATTTGCTTTTTTCTTTTTTTTTCTCCTATAGGTTTTGTTGGGGTCCTATAATTATAGGTAACTCGATTCTTCGACTATTGATTTGACATTGCCCCCATGATGAATACACCTGGCTTGCTAGTTGCTCAGTTATTTCCACTTCCCCTCCATCCATTTCGCTCGTTCCTCCATCACCCTACTGCATCCTTCATCCTCCGTTGCGCCCTCACTCCCTTATCCTTTTGTCCCGATGACTACCTCTCGCCCGCCGCTCATCCATGCATAAACAAACTTAGGCTAAAAAGAACAATAAACGATTAGATTAATTAATAATGTTAATAGTTAGTAAATAGGTTAATAAAGTTAGTATAATTAGATAAATAAGCTAGGTTAAATCTTGTTAAAAATTAATTAATTAATTAATTGATAATTAATTTAGTTGATTAGTGATTAGGTTAATGTTTTATTAATTAATATTAAAAATAAAAAATATATATATTAAAATAAAAAACATAAAAAACAATACAAAACATTAAAATAAACCAAACTTAAATTAATTAAAAAAACAAATGAATAAACAATATAAAAAACACAAATAAAAACTAAACTAAACCACACATTAATAAATAAAATCAAACATTAATAAAATGAAACTAATACAAAAATTAAAAAGCATAAATATAAAACATGTAAAAAGAAAAACTTATTAAATATAAAAACAAAACAAAACAAAGCAAACAAACACAAAAAAAAAAACATATATATTAAATATTTTCATAAAGCGCACCTTATGC
>ML778059.1:342094-374304 GCA_009831015.1 Picea engelmannii | reverse complement strand
ATATATATATATATATTCCAATGAATTCTATGTATATGATCTAGGTGGATATCGGTGGCAACCTACCTATTCCACTTTCTCGAAAAACAATTTTCCACCTTGGCAGTTTTTCAGCATTTTTTCAGGATCCAAACTTCTGGGGCCGTTTTGAGGCCCTAAACGACATTTTTGGGGATTTGGGGCCCAGGTGACTACTAAAGGCATTGACCTGGGCCACTCAAAAATTGTTCTTCTCTATTAGACCTTTCCAATGGATTATCATGCACCTAAAACGAAGATCGTATGCAAAATTTATGACCCCATGAAGTTGATCTACTAACTTACCCAAATTGGGCCCACATGACTTTTGGCGCTTCATCTCCCAGGGTTAGGTTTTTGGATGTCTATGGTTTTTGACATTCCTGTTTATTGTAAAATGCCTTCAAAGCCTCATTGTAATGATATTCTTGCAAATGAGTGCAACCTTCTCATCTCTTCTCAGAGATAAGCCGCCACCATTCCAACAAGCTTATTTTCCGCTACATTTTACAATTTCAGCTTATTTCCTTATTGAATAAAAACCAGTTTTACTGTATCTTTGTTATTATGTGTTAAGCATCTATTAATAATCTGTAGTCATTTTGTTCTACTTATAAATACAGATCAGTGGTATCAAAGCGGTCTGCTCCTTGTCGTCTTAATGCATGTCCCCAATAAGGTCAGAGTACAAAGAATTGGGTCTCGAGCTTGTTTCTCTTGAGGAAAAAATCTCTCGCACGCCCAAGTGACCTCTCATGGAAGGAGAAAATAAATATGATGGGACAAGAGATCCTTTCAAAATGTTTCTTGAGGAATCCCTCATGCAACAGAGGAATGAGATGATGGATAGTTTCGCGCAAATCCTTCGATGACTACCAACATGTGATGCATCTTCTTCGAGCGGAGGTGCCACCCCCTCCAAGGTACAAATCAACTTTGATATTCTTGTATTTGAAGGTCAGATAGACGCAGATGTTATAGACAAGTGGTTGAATCTACTAGAAGGGTATTTTTCTATCCATAACTTTTCAAATAGAGAAAATATTACTTTTGCGCTCCTCAAAGTCATTCCCCATGTCAAAGATTGGTGGGAAACTTTCTGTGAGAAAAAGGAAATAGAGGAACACTCATTATTTACAGTCATGACCACCTGAGAATATTTCATGGATGCTATTAAAGAACAATACTACCCTGTCAGAAGTTATGACAAATTGTATACCAAATGGACCACAATGCGGCAATAAAGAGACCAAGCAGTGCCAGAGTTCACAAATATCTTCCATACCTTGCCCACCAAGATGGGTATCAAATATTTGGAGCAACATATGGTTGTGAAGTATTGTGGTGCTCTGCATAGATACATCCAAATTGAAATGGAATTTCTGGACATCTCATCCTTGGGTGCGGCCTACCAATATGCCATCAAAATCAAGCAGAAGCTCAAACAAAAGACGCAGCAATTTGGGCCTGGGAACCCCTCATAGAAAAAGCCAGGAAAGGGAAGCCCCAACCCAAAGAACAAAGGACAGAGAAAATATGGATAGTATCAGGAAAACTAGTCCAAGCCGCAAGAAAAGAAGGACACTGGAAAGAAAAATAAAGATACCAGGAAGTGGTGCGACTTCCATAAGAGCCCTTGGCATAACACTGTTGACCGCCACTCAAAGGAGTCACTGGTGGCTGAAGTGAAAGCTTCTGAATTGGATGTAGGTTCTAACTCTGAGTCAGAACTAGAAAGGGGAAGATGGATCATTGACATGGAACCCAGTGCCACTATTTCTACCACCAAGCTCCAGCCTGGTGAACCAGATGAGCCAGAAGAAGGAGAGTGACTCTTCCATTCATAGATGTGGGTAAAAGGCACCCCACTGCACTTCATCATTGATAGTGGTATCTAGAATAACCTCATCTCAATAGAGGTTGTCAAGTGGTTGGCCTTGCCAATAACTCCACACCCACATCCCTACGTCATTGGATAGCTCTGCCAAGGAAGCGATCTCCGCATCAGCCAATAGTGTCAATTTTCGTACGGCATCAAGCCCTTCAAAGATGAGGTATTGTGTGATGTTTCTCCTCTCGAAGTTTTTGATGTTCTTTTGTTCCAACATTATTTATGATAACATCATGTTGTATATGAGTCTAGGTCTCATAGTGTTATTATTACTTTGAACAGGAAATTGTACAAGATACTCGAGGTAGTCCCACCTAGTGTTATCTCCTTGATCTCTTCCAAGCAATGTAGGAAGGTCATCTCTCAGATGGGGAAGTTTATCTTCTTCATGATTCTTTCTCAGAATGAGTGAAATATCACAGCCACATCTAGGGTCTCTGCGACTGACCTCTCCACACAGCAAAATCAAGTAGATAAGGTTGTGCAAGAATACTCAGATATCTTCTCCTCACCTATCTGGGTGCCTCTACATTGTAAGTTCAAGAACCCTATCGATCTGACCCCTGACACACTGCTTCCCAATGGGACAGTTTATTGCTGCTCTCTGTTAGAGAATGAGGAGATCAAGAAATAGATCCAAGAACTTCTCCACAAGGGGCACATCCATCCTAGTGCATCACCTTGCGAGATCCCAATCGTGCTGGTACAAAAGAAAGATGGAACCTAGCGACTCTGCATTCATTATCGGGCCATGAATAAAATCACAGTAAGAAACAGGTACCCGATTCCCTGAATCGACGACCTCCTTGATCAACTCACAGGGGCCAAATACTTCAGTAAGATTGATCTAAAGTTTGGCTACCACCAGGCCCCGATAGAATAGACAGATGTATGGAAGACCACCTTTAAGTCAAAGGAAGGCCTTTTTGAATGGTTGGTCATGCCCTTTGGTTTCAAAAATGCTCCAGCCACTTTCATGAGGATGATGGACAATATCCTGTGACCATTCACAAATACTTTTGTAGTGGTGTATCTGGATGACATTCTCATTTACAGTAAGACTTGGGCAGATCACTTGCAGCATATTCAGCAGGTTCTGCACACCCTGCAACAGCACAAGCTATATGCCAACTTGGAAAAATTATCGTTCGGCATGGACAAGGTCCATTACATGGGATACATCATTGATCATCATGGCATACATGTGGATCCAGCCAAGATCTAAGTCATCCATGAATGGCCAACCCCAACCACACTCACTGAGATTCATAACTTCTTGGGCCTTGCCAATTTCTACCGCAGGTTGACGTTGGGATTCTCCCATATTGCATGGGCCCTCAGCGAAATAACCAGGGGTGCTGGTAAGGAGAAATTTGTGTGGGGCCGGTCTCAATAACAAGTGTTTGATGATTTGAAGAAGTGCTTGTGCTCAGGCCCATTACTTTCACTACCATACCTACAACAACCATTTGAGATCGAGACATATGCTTCAGACTATGTTATGGGCACCATTCTCACTCAGCACGACCACCCCATGGCCTATCATAGTGAGACACTATCAGATGTTGTCCGTAAGTACCCTACTTACGACAAAGAAATGTACTCCATTGTGCAAGCTTGCCGCCAGTGGAGACATTACATTCTTTGGAAGGAGACAATAATCCACACTGATCATAAGACACTGCAGTTCATGCAAACACAAGGAAAATTGTAGAATGAACGCCATCAAAAGTAGTCCGCATACTTGCAGCAATTCCACCTCAACATCAAGTATAAAACATGAAGCACCAACCATGTTGTTGATTGTCTCAGAATACTTCCAATCATATCACTCACCACGATGCTAGACTATTGCGGCCATGAGACCTCTGGATGGGCCCAAATCTATGAGACAAACCCAGACTTCGCCACCACCTACCAAATGTTGGGTGCAAACGCAGATGTCGAAAATTTCCATATTCAGGATGGGTTGTTGTGTCATCTAGTTCATATCTACATTCCATCAAGAGAGCGAGTAAATATGATCTAGGAATCCCACTACAATCAGGTGGCAAGACACTTCGACGTCAAAAAGAGAGTGCCAATGCTACAGAAAAATTTCTACTGGCTGAAACTTTGACAGGAGGTCAACAGGTATATCAGGTCTTGCACTACCTATGCTATTGAAAAACCGATAATTAAGAAACAAGGCATGTACACCCCTCTTCCTACTCCTTACAGACCATGGGAATCCATCTCAATGGACTACATGTCGGGCCTCCCATCCATCAAGTGGGAAAATTACTGTGTTTTTTTGTTTGTTGATCGCTTTTTCTAAGATGGTGATTCTGGTTGCCTGCAAGAAGAGAATCGCAATAGAGGCCATTTCCAAGATCTTATTTCAATGAGTTTGGGTACATTTTGGAATCCCACAAACCATTATCTCAAATTGGCACAGTTTATTTCTCAGCACATTCTGGTCAAGCCTCTAGTCACTATTTGACACCAAGATCACCAAATCCACGGCCTTCCACCCCCAGACAGATGGCCAAACCGAGTTCATAAATCAAATGATAATTCATATCTTGTGCATGTATAATTCCAATCACCCTCGCACATGGGATGATATTCTTCCCTATGTCTAGCATAGCTACAACCGATCCCTGCATAGCTCAACCGGCCACAACCCCTTTCAGGTGGGGTTGGGATTCCAACCATTGGGTCCCATAGATGTTTCACTTCCCCTTGTGGTCACCTCGACTAACTCATATCCTGCTCCAACTGAAGCTGACAAAGACACATGGTTCATTGAGTGGATCCAACAGATCCGCCAACAGGTTTAGGATATCCTACAGAAGTCCAGTGACAAGTACAAGTAGTGCCATGATCAACATCGGGTGCCACATAAGTTTCAGGTGGGAGACAAAGTTTGGTTGCACTTGGAGAAAGAACGTATTACAGGACCCCATTGGAAGCTTCACCCACTCTGTTATGGGTCGTACACCATCTCCAAGTTTGTGGGGGATAATGCTTTTGAGCTCAACATTCCTCCTTTCCTTGGCCTACACCCAATGTTCAACGTGGATGTCCTTCGACCTTATTTCCCACCATTATTGGACACCTTAGAAGTAGTAGAACAACTGACACCAACGGATATCAACCTCGACTGCATAAAACAAGCATCCAGTGATCATTTTTTGGACACACAGATCAAGGAAACTCGACAGAAAAGGATCCAACTTTATGGAGTCGTCAAAGCAGGGCAGCTGTTGCACCAAGGCAAGTGGCTCACCGAGGGCCAAATTCAACAAAAAATTCCTCAACTGATGCTTACTAATGAGGGAGGATTGATCCAGGTGGATATCGATGGCCACCCACCTATTCCACTAGCTTGAAAAACAGTTTTCCACCTTGGTGGTTTTTCAATAGTTTTTCAGGTTTCAAACTTTCGGGGTCGTTTTGAGGCCCTAAATGACGTTTTTTGAGATTTGGGGCCCGAGAGACTGCTAAAGGCACTAACCTGAGCTATTTGGAAATTTTTCTTCTCAATTAGACCTTTCCAACAGGCTATCGTGCGCCTAAAACAGAGATCATATGCAAAAGTTACGACCGCGGGAAGTTGATGTACTAACTTACCCAAATGGGGCCCACATGACTTTTGATGCTTCATCTCCTAAGGTTAGGTTTTTGGATGTCTAGGGTTTTTGACATTCCTGTTTATTTTAAAATGCCTTCATAGCCTTATTGTAATGATATTATTGTGAATGAGCGCAACCTTCACATCTCTTCTCAGAGATAAGCCGCCACCATTCCAGCAAGCTTGTTTTCCGCTGCATTTTACAACTTCAACTTATTTCCTTATTGAATAGAAAACCAGTTTTACTGTATCTCTTTTATTCTTTGTTAAGCATATGTTAATAATTTGTAGTCATTTCATTCTGCTCATAAAATGCAGATCAATATAATATCAAGGAATTATACAATAAAAGTCAATCCACCTTTATAGGGAAGAAATGTATTGTTGCATTATATTAAATGGAAAGTGGAGAATACAACCTATGTCTTGATGTTGCAAGGTACCTTTCAATTTCTCTTTTCTCCAACACACACACCTTTGATCCAATGCCTTTGATGAATAAGATCCACAATCTAACTTAGAGAGCTAAATCAAAGCTATCTCAAGTATAATCTGTAGCAGAACTCTTCATGCATATGAAAGCCTTTGCAAACCTTAGCCTTTTCCATAAGAGATCCCTCTTTATATAGGGTGAAATAGGTATGGATGAGGATATAGGATGATCCCACTAAATCATAGAAGCGAGTAAGATCCAAACTGATCGGAGGCCACCTCATCTTCTAGAAGATTCCTTTCTAGAACATTCGTGAATTTTGACTTTTCCCTTGTTTAAGCATCATCGCACCCTATACATAGGCAGCCTATGACGACGTCGTAGTCCATATTTGGTGCAGTGTGTGATGATCATAAGTGTTATTATCAAAGACAAGGTGCACATAGTTCATAAGTGTTGCGTGCACCTAGGTAAGTGTGCACATTTCACAATGTTGCACGCACTTGAGTAAGTGCGCGGTAATGAACTAGGACTGCACGTACAACTGAGTCATATATGTATGTATGTATTGAGGTCATAGATCCTGTGTGATTATGAGGTTGGTGAGTTGGGATGTAGATAGGCTAGTGTGCCTATCCATGTAAATATAATCATAGTTATTAATATAATATTACATCGTTGCGCGAAGATAGACTTGGACGAAAAGAGATGGGGGGCCAACTCCAGTGGAAAAGGGAAAATGGGGTGGGACATAAGTCTTAGGGGAATATTTTGTAATATTTTTGGAAAAGTGTAATGTTGATAATCATGAGGGTAGGGAACGAGTCACCAAGTGGATTAAGCTACTTCTAAAGGTGATAAGTGTCGAGTTGAAGTCATGTAATATATATTGTCGGCCTTAGTGTATTTTGGGCATTATGATTATTCGAGAGATGAGTATTCATGTTTCAGGATCTTGTGAGCAGAAGGGAGTTGGACTATATGGAAAATTTGATTATTACCTTATTTGCACAGAGAAGCTTGTAAGGAGATGTGAGGCTCTAATCTAATTTTACTGTTGAAGAGACAGGTTGTCAGGACTGTGAGTAGTCTCTCTGGGTGAGAGATTGTCTATTGAGAAGTGGGTTTTCAGGCCCATGAGCATACTCTCCATGTGAGAGTATTGCTAAGAATTGTTCCCTCATGCACTAGGAATTAGTCACAGGGCTCGGAGACTTCCTATCCGACCTATTATTGGTAACCCTGGAAGGGAAGTGGGGCAGTCGAAGGAATTTTGAGCAAAGAAGGGGAACACTTCCTTGGGTGTGACAAGTTGATTTGGGTGGGAAATCCCTCCTATGGACTGGCATTAAGGGTTTTATCATGCATGCAGAAATGACCTAAAGTCTCCTGCTTTTTACCAACATCCCAATCATAAACCTAATTATTCATATGCAAATACAAGGTTAAAGAGATCCAGTTACCGTACCTTAGTTTTTGTGTTTGATGTCAATCCCTTTAATGCTTGATTGCTCCTTGACTGCAACTCTCCTCCCAATGATGACCTGCATTCATAAAAGACAAAGAAAGAAATCCACATGCATATAACCTATAAACTAATGGGTTAAAGATTCTATCAAAATATAATCAAATTTAAATATTGACAATCTCATGTGGTGGGATGGGAAAAGTACTTCTTTTATTAATCTCACAAGAGTAACCTTACAATAGTGAGATCGACCACTGCTCCTCGAATCCGGTCCTGGGCTCCTCTTCAACTGTGCTCCAACTACTTCTGTATATGATTCTATTCACACAATAGTTGCAAAAGGTTGGGGCAAGGGGAATACTAAATCGGGTATAGTTTCTTTGCTGTGATTTTCCTCCTCCCAAATGGGACCCCTACCCTTTCTTTTATAGGCTAGAAAGGGCTAGGTATTTGCTCGAGTGACCGAATATGGGCAGTCAAACGATTTAGTTAACTTACCCAAAACTCTATGTTTCGTCTGCAACTTTCCATTTTTTGTGCTTTTTAGTCATACGCGGGCTGTAGTGGGATAGCCAGCGTACACATGCATGAAGTAGTGGAGCAGGGTACGTATGCATTTAAAAAGAGTGTTTTTTAAGAAGATATTTAGTAGTGGCTTGGCAAGGAAGAAAATTAGATGGCTTGATGCTAGGTAAGCATGTATGGTGCAATTTAGGGTTATAATAGATGCCCCCTAATGTGTGAGGTCAGAAGAGAATATGATGGTCGAAATACATTATTAATCTTCACCAACATACCAAACAAGTGAGCCTAAGAACCAGAATTCAGGAGGTTCCATTTGCAAAATAACAATTGTCTCACCGATGTGGGCATAACTATGCTCGGAATGAAATAAAATCATGGCTACCAATCAAATACACTATATATCCATGCCATATAACTATCTAAAGTGTAGCCACGAGTAATACACAACATATCTACATCTCGAAATCAAAAAGATATACATGCATAGTATCCATCTTCAAGAAGTGAATAAGGCCTGATGGCTAGAGATGAGGCCTTCATAGCTCGAGCAATAGCTTCAAAATCTTCATAAATTGGGTAGGAGTGTAATATGAGTGTATGACTTCACTACCCAGAGGCATTCAATGACTTGTCAGGAATGGACTAGAGGATTTTGATGATCAGGTTGAGGGCTTCATGGATTTTGAACAAAGACTTGATTGGGCTTTCAGGATGACCGAGCATGAGGGTAAGAGACAATCTGCAGAGGGGGCCAACTCAAGCTTGGTAATAAATTCCCTTGGACAATAGCATGAAAAAATATGAGACTCAGGCATCATGATATTTTAACATAAGTTCATGATGCAGGAGGCATCGCAAACTCTCCATATGTTTGGAAGAATAACCAAATGAAGGAGGACACAACTCTATGTAGCGGTAATAGCTTCCTAAGGTCATTTTAAATCCGAAGGCTTGACGAACAAACGAAAGGATGTGCTTTGTCCAAGGGAAACTCATTGTGCTACCAAAAAAGAAAATACTTTTCCCTTCCTCTTTTTGGGGTATATTTGATTTTTTTTGTCTTTTTCAATAATTTTGGAAAGCTTGAAAAAGAATAAAAGAATGCTACATTACAAAGGAGGATCGAGTGTCGCAAACATACTAGTTCCAAGTGCACAAAAGACATGGATGCTTAGGGCAAAGGGACATATGTAGGAAAAGGATACCTGGGAAAAGTCCTCCATGGGCCAAAGGTGTTAAGAAAATAGAAAGTTGATGGTTCAGATGGTTCAGTTGATAGCAACATGGAGACGACATTAGGACAAAAATGTAGGTATGAAAACACGATTAATAAGACACACAATGGTGACGCCCTTCGATGTAATTTTAATGAGCCCAGAGAAGGTAAGCTCGACATTTTTTCATATTTCGAGAGTCTGAAAAAATGTAAAAGGAGACTCCACTGGGGTACCTTTTTCGAAGATAGTCTAGTCGGTTTGAAAAAGGGGTAAACTAGAACCAACCAAACGTCTATTCAAAAACATTTTAACGAGTGTGATAAAGACAAGATCACTCGACGATTTTTTCATTTTTAAGGAGTCTGAAAAAATCTTAACTATGGACTTCATCAAGAATGTTCTTCTGGACCATTTTAATGAGTGTGAAAGAATAATGTCACTCGACGATCTTTTCAATTTTAGGGAGTCTGAAAAGAGCTTAACTATGGACTCCGTGGAGGTTCCTTTTTCGTAAACTTAGTCCCTCATGCCCGAAAAAGGGTTAAAATCATACCTGAGAATACTCTTATAGGGAACCGAAGCTCCTAGAGTATACCTTTGTTCGTACATTTGACCATCCAAACTAAAAAGGGGTAAAATACCGCTGGACAGACATGACTTCAAATTTTGGTTTAGCAAGTGTGAAGGTCAACAAGATATCTCGGCAATATTTTCATTTTTAGAGGGTCTGAAAAGGGCTTAAAAGAAGACCCGTTATGTTCTGGGAGTCCCGAGGGTGAGGTCAAGAGTGATAATGCATTATGCAAATGAGGCTCAAACTCATAATCAGGATAAACTAATAAGTACTCCTGAGCCTATAGTCATTAGTGACGGCATGGACACCAAAATGAAACCAAGATCTACCTAGGGCATCCATGTTAAGGTAGGCTCTACCACTAAAATACGACACTTCTAAAGAAGAAATGATGGTTCTATGTTGCAAATCGGTGGGATCGATCCTTGGTGTTGTGATAAAGACAACGAGATGCAAAAAGTAGAGGTGGAATCCTAACTTAAATGCAACAAGTTGGAAAAATGACTTTTTACCAAAGGACCTTTAAAAAGATCCAAATCTCCAAAAAGTTTCCCAATACCCAAAGTAACATTTATTGTAAAAATCCAGAGAAAACTTCTGACTCATACTAAATGATGTTTAATTTAGAAAAAATGACACAAGGGTCCAAAAAAATGACAAAAAGTGGCCCAAAAAGTCTATAAATAGAAGCTGGCAACTCATTATCACTATTGCAAATTGAGAAATTGACTAAAAGCCAAAAATACCCCTTTGTGAAAAGAATTGATTCTGAGAGCTTCAGTGGACAAAACAAACTTTTTCTTGGACCAAGTAAGCACAAACTAACCCCCCTTTCATTTCAATACTTCATTTAAGCATTTCCTTTTGTTTTTTTAGGGGGCGCTAACCTTTAAAAAGGTCAGCCCTACGTACACACGGGCAGTCTTATGACAGTTCACGTTTGCACGCGTGTAGAGGAAAGACTGCATGCGTGCACACGTGACTGTGTGCATTACAACCCACTTGTACCCTCTAAGATAAGAAAAATTTAAAGAATGCAAGGACTAATCCCCCCTGGACTTGTTAATTGCAGTATGTATGTTCACTAGAGAGAGAGGGAGCATAAGGATATTGATTTTTTGGTTGTTGAGGACCCTGCTGCTACTGCCACATTGGCGCAATGTGGTTTGTTAAAGTTCTTCCAGTGTCCTTTCATGCGGGCACAACCTAAGATGTTGAACGCCTTAGTTTATTAGTGGCATTAAGATGTAGAGGCCTTTATGCTTGAGGGACAGTCGTTGACTCCAATGACTGAGGATATTTACTTTATGATTGGCCTCTCAAGGAGAGGGGAACCAGTCAATTTTCACACTTTTCCCTCAGGGCCAAAAAATATAGCAGAGTTTATTGGACTCCATTGTGAAGCTGGTATAGATAATATGGGCACTCAGGTGCCAATAAACAAGATCTCAGACCTATCACTAAAAGTGATAGTTTTTCTTATTGGGCAGATTACAAGATCTGCATCTTTGCATCAGGCTTCTCGTGCGCACATGAGTTGTGCAGTTTAGTGCTTAAATGCACAAGTTTTTGACTGGAGTACCACTTTACTAGAATGCATGAAGAGGCAACTTACAAAGTGTCACATGTGGAGGCAAAGGAACTTTCGGTTTGGGACTATTATTTGTTCTTTCTTCTTCAAGAGAGTACCGAGTCTTAGCCTGAGGGAGATAGTATGAGGGCATATAGCCTCTTCTCCAGCAGTAAACAGATGGGCAGTGTTGTTGCCATGACAAGGGGGAGGGAGGACTATTGAGGCCTTCAATGACAAGTTTTTCGACTAGTGGTATCGGCAGATTCTGATGATAGAGGACTATCCTTATGCCATAATTGACTTTTCCAGGGACCCTGACATGGGTGTACCTCCCGGAGTGGTATGAGGAGAGTTAGGTATGCTTTGTTTTTTCTTTATTTTTCAAATTTATTTAATTTTTAGGTTTTTTATATATATCATTTTTTGTATATACCAGAGTATCTGACAATTAAGTATGTGTTATGTGCAGATTTGGGGCCAATGCATCCAATGGACTTTGCAAGGAACATGAGACGTCCTCGACCAGAGGCAAGACCAGCTACAGCTGGCGGACCAGTAGCAGTAGGAGGACCTCCAGCCAGAGAGGCTGAGAGAGTATTGATATGGGTTGAGAATAACTTTACCTCGCTCACTCGTACAGTCCCCATGGTAGAGATCGAGGATCTACCACCATCTATGTAGCCTCATGTAGTGGGGGAACAATGGACGTGGGTCTAGATTTTTCGGCATTTGGAAAACGTCGTTGATCATTATAATAGGGCCAATATCCCCATCCTTAGTTAGATTTTACTACTTACGTGTCGAGGGCACTATTTGTATATTTTTGAGGGCATAAGCCCCGTGACTCTTTACTGGATGTATTTTGAGATGCTTGCGTCCACCCATGTACTCTGATATTTTTTATATTATATATGTCTTTTTATGTCTCTTTATGTCTTCTGGATTACATCTATTGTACAAATGTATTTACATGTGCATGTGTGTGTCTTTCTTATATGTGTGCAAGATGCCAATCTAATATTTGATTAGCTAAAGTATCTGTAACTTGATTTAATCTCCTAGGAACATGAAAATATGTAATATAATCAAAGCTTCGTTCTAAGAGACATACCCTAAGGAATCTTCGGTGTAGAGTAGGATCATGAACATGGTAGACTCCATTTAACTGAGACACAACCAACTGATCATCTAAATAGACTCGTAGGTGAGAGATACCAAGTGAGAAAGCATCACGAAGTAACTCAATAACTGTGTTGTATTCGACAACATTGTTTGTGGTGTCGCCTAAAAATATACCTCCTGAATATAACAACTGGCCCTAAGGTGTGAAAATCACCCAAGCTACGAAGGCAAGCATCCGAGTGTGTCATATAGTGCCATCCACGAATCCAATGAACACCTCTGATTCACTTGACATCTGCCACAGTGAAAAAGATGACATAAAAAATGACATGTCCATAAAACCGAAAAACAAAAAAGTAATAGTATAAATACTATACATATATTACAAAAAGTCACCCGAGGAAACCCACCTATGAGTAATACTTCTTGAGGTAGAGCCCATTTCTAGGCTCCACCAAAAAATTTCCCTCAAATTCCACCAGACTATAAGCACCCTTCTGTAGTACTTCTTTCTCGATGAAAGGTATGAACCACATGGGTTTGAACTTGCCTGCCCCCAGGGGGTCCTTCTCTTAGTCATAGACCAAGACAAGGTCACCTTCAGAGAAAATCCAAGGACGAACGGACCGATCATACTGACACTTGAATTTTTGTTTATGAACCTCGTTAGACAAGGCCACATCACGACGCTGTTCATTGAGCTATTTGAGGTATAGTAACTGTTATTCAAGTGGTGAGTATCTGGCAATAACTGTACTGCCAACTTTAACGATGGGATCTGGCATTCTATAGGAAAGACTGCTTCTATCCCGTAAACGAATTGAAAAGGTGAGAAACTGGTTGTATTCTTAACAGACATTCGGTAAGCCCATAATGTTGAATATAACATCAAATGCCAATTTGACTTGGCCGAATTGATCATTCGTTGTAGAATGGTTTTAAGATATTTATTTACATCTTCCACCTGACCATTCTCTTGGGGGTAATAAGGTGATGAATTTTCTTGCCTCAACTCAAGCTTTGATGTTAACTCGGTCATCATTTTGTTATGAAAGTGACTGCCATGGTCAGTGACAATCTCTCTCAGGATGTCGAACCTTGCTACTATCTAGTTGAACAAAAAGAGAGTTGTTGTCTCCCCATCATCTTTGAATGTTGGCATAGCTTCAACCCACTTGGTGAAGTAGTCTAATACTATGATGATATAGCAGTGCCCCCTTGCTGAAAGGGGGTTGCATGTAGTGTAATCAATCCCCCATTTAGTGAAGGGACCAATATCTGACACGGGTGGCACTTCTTGACCGATTCAACACAATATTTGATTAATGTCGGCCAGAAGTAACAAGCTCGTAGAATATTTTGGGTTGTTTCCAACCCAGACAAATGACCATCACATGCTCCAGTGTGGCAATCGTTAAGCACGATTTCTGATTCTTCATGAGTGAGACATTGACGAAGGATGCAGTCTACACCTCGACGATACAATGTGTCCTTGAGTATGAGATAGTTCTTAGCTTGATGGTGTATATGACGATGCTCATCACGAGAAGAAGAGGTAGGAAACTTCAAAGTCTGGAGATAAACAAGCACATCTCCATACTAGGGGTCAGAAGACGTGATAAAAAACATGTCTCCTTTGATAGGCGACTCTTCGGGTATAACATCACATGATTCAACCAAAAGTTTCGATATGAGTTCCGCGAAGACCATCGACTTTTTGGATTTCGCAGAAATGAATTCCAAGTCGAATTCCTGGAGGATAAATATCCATCTACTGATTTTTCCGCCGATGACTCATCATGTCAAGACATATTGAAATGGATTTACGACGATAATGACGATGGTCTTGCAAAACAAAATATAATGACAGAACTGTTGGACATAATGAAATATTGCCAATGCAAGTTTCTCAATATAAGAATAATTGAGTTCTTGTCCAACTAAGCCTCGACTCAGGTAATAAATCATGTATTATGAGAGTAAATCATCCTCCTGAACTAAGACCATACCGATGGTCGACTCTGCACCGGCCAAGTATAATAGGAAATATTTATTATAATTGGGTGGTCGAAGCAGAGGGGTTGATATGAGGGTGTTTTTCAATGTTGTGAAAGAGCGTCAAGCGGCTTCGTCCCAATGAAAAGGAATGTCCTTCTTCAATAAACGCATAAAACCCTTTGTGATCTCGGCATAATTTACGATGAAACGTCGTAGAAAATTTGTTTTTCCCTATAGACTCTGAAGTTGAGGTATGGTGCACAGGGGAGGAAATTGAACTAATATTGCCTCAACCTTGAGAGGATCGACCATGATCCCTATTGTCGAAACGATGAAACATAACAGATGACCTGATGTGACGCATAAAATACACTTGTTTGGATTCAAGCGGTTTCAGTAGTAGCGACACCATTTAAGGATAAGTCAGAGGTGTTCTGGATGATCATCTCTCTTGCGAGATCGTGATGCTAAATCATCGAGATAAGCCTTGAATATGTGTTTGAGGTCATGGAAATAAAAAGACATGGCCCGCTAAAATGTAGCTCCAACATTTTTCAGACCAAAAGGCATCTTACAATAAGCGAATGTACCCCATGGACATATGAAAGTAGTTTTGTGTTGGTCTTAGGGTTTGATTTGTATCTGATTGTATCCTGAAAAACCATCCATGAACGAAACGACCTTGCATCCTGCGCATTCATCGACTATCTGGTCAATAAATGGCATGGGGAAATTATCTTTTGGGCAGGCCTTGTTCAAATAATGGAAGTTTGTGCATACACGAATCGTACCCTGTTTTTTATTGACTGGCATGGAATTCGACACCCATTGAGTCAATTTGACGGGGTATATGAAACCAACTTTAAGTAGTTTCTCTACTTCAGCCTTGATAGCTGCTGCTTTCCTAGGATTGACCGGATGAAGCTTCTGTCGGACTGACTTGACATCAGGATAAGTCGTAATTTCATGTTCGACAATTCTTGGGTCTATGCCTGGCATTTTGTCGTAAGACCAGGAAAACACGTCGCAGAATTATTTAAATAAATCTGTGTAGATTTGGATCTCCTTGAGGGAGCAGTCTGATCTAACGAATATATTCTCCATGACACCAGGGGTTTTGGAGATGTCAATAAGTATCGTTTCATTTATTGTTTCCATATTTCCTTTAGCGTAAACCGCGTGTGTTTCCAAAGGATTGATAGGACAATATTTATCTCCATTCATAGTCAGAGTGAATTCTTCTGCTTCAATTCATCTTAACTCTAGGAGGAAGTAAGATCTATGATGAAGATCATTCTAGGGTCTGTTCGGACTAGTCATTGCCTCAATAATCGCTTCATCTGAAGGCAGGACTAAGTCTAAAGAATATGTATCAGGAAGGGAACCTTGAGCCCAAATAGGCTCGATCACCGGATCTAACTCTTGTGTTGGAGTCGGATTGAGGTCGGCAGAAGCTCGTTGAATGATTGAGTATGCAACTTCTGCCATGGACAAAGGCATGGCCATGCGATGGTGCTCTATCCCTTCCATCGTAGCGGATGGGGAAGGAAGAGTCCACAGATCGTGAAAGTACGTCGTGCAAAATGACGATATTTGAAAAATTTTAGCCTGAGGCTGGTCCGGGACAGTCGTCATATAATGGAAATTGTTGGTTGGAGGCAGGTAATCTAAAGTACCCATCAATGATGGGCACAAACCAACCCCTACATTGATGATGCCAGGTTGAGGGTTATCAATCATCGAGACCATGGAGACTCTTGATTAAGGGTCAGGATGAGAGAAGGATAACTGATCAATGGTCACAATCCGGCCCTTGTGAGGAAACAACAAGACTCGAAAAATTGTCGCGACCACTGCTTGCATAGCATAGGTCCAACTTTGACGCACATGGTTTTTCCCCCTAACTACATGGGGAAAGAGGGGATGATCCCATGTGGTCGAAAATAATGACCGTCAAAAGCTATAAGAAGAGTAGGTGACAGAGACAAAATGGGTTGGTTGATGGCCTTCCAACACGCCAAAGATATCACGCATGTCGAGGCACCCTCATCCACCACTGTACGGAAAATATTTAGGGTAAAAGTTTTCATGGTGTAAGCCACTACTATCTGAAAAGAGACATGGTAAGGAAGATGAGGTTTTAATTCAGAGTTATCAAGCACGATCATTCCCGGATTACAAGTCTCGGCAGAGCATAAGGCAGCTAACAAGGCCTTTCTCTGGGAAGGGAAACTTTAGAGGACTTCCAAAGCAGACATTGCATAAGGATTTTGTGATAAATCCTCCACCACATAGTAATTCTAGGCGGCCCTTGCGTTTGGGTTGTAAGAATCTTTCTTGAATGCACCTTTTGGGATGCGCATCATTGTTTCACCCAACGTCTTCTCAATCTGAAGAGGAAGAGGTGCGTTTTCGACTTCTTTACCCTTCTCAGAGCTACATGGTTTTCTGTAATCATGTGCTCTAGTCGTTATATAGGCATCACCTTTCATCATATACACGTTTGTGGATGACATATTAATTGATGATGGAGGGGGCCCTTGACTGCCCCCTTCCGTGCTCGAGGAGGCTTGAGTTAGATTTTTCCCATTTGGAAATGGGTTCATTAACATGACAGGCTATTGTTGTGCCAATAACTTCCGGGCCTCCGCAAGCCAGGGGCACAAATGGGTCAGGTGGTCTTCCTTGCAAAAATTACAAGGATACTTTGACTTCTTCTTTTCAGTGTTTCCCTTGCCAACATTATCAGTGGGTTTCTTATCCCCCTTACCCTTTTTCTGTTGTTTCTTCTTTCCGTCAGGCTTTTGGGTGGCCTTTGGGTTTGTCGTTTGCACACTGTGTACATCTGACTTTTGTTTAGGGGGAGCAGCAAAACCAGTGGATTGGCAGGTTGTTGTCTGTTGTATTGACAATTGTTGCAATTGATTTGACAATGGATCAGCGGGCTTGGTTTGTGATGAACCAATAATGCCATCAACATGTGGTCCAGACCTTTGCCTGGTTTTGTCAAGGATTGACCTTGGTGCATCTGGAAAAATCTCGTAGAGTAAACTAGATTGAGAGTAAATTAGCTCTAGTTGTTGCGCTCCCATTATCGCGTCTTCCACAGAAAACACCTTGGATTTTGTGACGTCTTTATATAACTGAGGTACCAAAGACTTAAGGAACCACTCGAGCAGGAATGCTGGTGGCACTAGCACTTTGATTAAACTCTTCCGACGTCTCCATTCTCAGATATGATCTGAGATATGGTCCGCTTTTTTCTGCTCAAAATTGGCCAGCAATTTGGTGTTGGTGTCATATCTCATAGGTATTATAAATGGTTTAGGAAAGCCATTGCCAATTCGTCGAAGGAAGAGTATCATGAGGGGTCGAGCTCGATGTACCATTTCGCAACACTCCCTATGAGAGTGCATTGAAACAATCGCAATTGAATGAAGTAGTCTCTTAATGAGTTGGACGAGCACCATAAGTGTAAGGTAGTCATGTGATCACTAGGATCTTCATTAGGCTTGGCCTCGAACTTTGGAATGTCCGAAGGAAATTTGGTAGGCATAGGAGGCCAACTTGGATTGTGACAGATGGGGTCATTTAAGAGCCTTGTCAAATCTGGCAAGTGCAGGGTTGCCAGAAATGGTAGTTTTGGTTGTGGATTGTAGCCAGAGAAAAAGGAGCCTAGGGTTTGACTGGAACCAGGTTGCCAGGAAAAGTTAAGTTGTTGGCTAGGGCTCTGGTAATAACCATGACCGTGACCAGCATATGGATTGGGTTCTTGTTGAGACGTCATTTGATGGTTCCCGTAATAAGATGTAAAGGGCTAAGCTTGCGTCGCATTCCAAGGATTTTTGGGGGGGTTGCCCCCTGCCGATCCGACGGGCATAGCCATTGGGCCTTGCCTGGGGTTCCACTAGGTATGGAAAGGGTTTCCCTCGATCGACATCCCTGGTAAGGGGACTAGTCCTTGCCATGGATTCCAAGATCCTTGTGAGGAAGGAATTCCTAAGTGTGCCCCCTATGCAGGAATAATACCTTGTACAGGATGTGGTTGTCCATAACCGTGGTTGCCCTCGACCGAAATGATAGCTGACAAGAAAGTGTTGTTACCAAACACGTCGAACAAAGAGAAAGGTGTCGAACCAACCGACATATTATAAGGAGGGAGTGCTTGACTACTTTCTCCAAACAAGTTTATGTTAGGCCCGACGGAGTGTTGAGGAACACCGCTGAGCAAGGGGGACGAAGGGGGTATATGACCCCCGCCGTAATGGAAAGCGATAAAGGGAGCGGAAGTGCCCCCAATAGATCCTTGCAAAGGAGCATTGGAACTCCCTGCCCCCACACCTAAAGTTTGTAGAGTGGGGGAGGAAAGTATAGTACTTGTACCGAAGCCAGGCATCTCGTATGAGAAAGGAGAGCCTCTCGTGTTCTGAGTAAACGAAGCAGTGATCATCGCCATAGACGGAATCAGACCGCTAACTAAGGTAGAAGTAGTCGAGACCATGGTGGCCCAGACCGACAACAGTTGTTTAGGAGGTGGAACACCCCCAGTAGTGACAGTCGTGAAGGAAATATCAGTATTCCCTAAAGAAGTGGTAGCGTGTGCTTCCATTGTTGCTGGTGAAACTACCAGACGCTCGTAAGGTAGAACCTGTACGATGATGGGCGTTGATAGATCAGTGATGGGAGGGTTGTATGGACCAAGCGCCTCTTCTCCAAGGTCAGAAATGATTGGTTCCTCCAGAATAGAAAGTTCTTCTCTCGAAGATGGGTTGGGCATAGTTTCTTGTAACTCGGTTGTCTCAAAAGACCCTTTCTGGTCTAATTTTCTCCTTAGCGGTGGTGGGGGGGGGTTGAGATCAACCGACGGCAGGCCTAGAAGCCTTCGTGACCAGCAGAACTCCTGATCCTTCACTGTGTGAGAATATCAAAGACACACTAGGGAAATCTATAATCATTTGAAAAACAACACGCACTAAAAAAGTACCTATGAGATAAAACAAGCAGTCACTAATTAGTTGGAAGAACAGTTACAACAACCAACACTAGAGCAACTTACCAGTGCAAGTGAAACTCGAATATGGAAGCACCCTCTAGGTATACTCTGCAAAGTGTGGCTCGATGTCTATCCTAGGTACCGCGGTATACCCTCGCAGTGACCTGTGTAAGTCACTAGATAGATAGGAAACTAGGTTTCCAGCGTGTAAACAGTCACCAGGCGGGCACAGTCAATAGTCGAGTGGACCACAATGAGTAGGGTATCAAGCCTGAAACCTATCAAGGGTATCGAAAGAAAGTGTTTTGGAAGAAGACTGAGGACCTCGAATGGATTTGAGACCCATAAAGCTCCGTGGAAAATGCAATCAACGGAATCCCAAGACAAGCCCTCTATATGTGTTCCCCACTACATTTGGTCCGGCTTTGGAGGGGTTATCTCCGCTACCTTTCCTTACGCGACCTCGTGTTTATCCCCTCTGTTAGAGGGGGTTCCCGGATAAATTTTATGATACTAGACTTTTGACACTCCCTAGCACATACTATTATGTTTGTTTTTTAGCCTTGAAGAGTTTCATCTCCAATCCTAAATCAAGGCTCTATCCTAGACTAGTTGATGGACCCTACAAAACATAAAGTCTAGTTGATTTTAATTAATCGTTTATTTTTTGGGCTTGTCTTAAGTCAAAGGTTATGAAAGTGAAACTAGTGATGTTTTGAGAGATGAAAGAGAAGATAAACAACGAGATGGAAACAAAATAACTTCTTCTTGACAAATTCAGATTTGCTCTTTAAAATTTTTTAAACCAACTTTTTAATTTTTTTCTTTCTAAGATCTTTTAACTGAAAAAATAAAAACAAGCTTTCACTCGACTACGAGCTAATTATTTTCCTAAGTAAATCAGCCAAGAACTTATGAAAACTATCTTTTTCCTATTGATTAATGCAAACAACCAACTCTTTAACCAAACCAAAAAGTAAAAAAAAAAAATGTGTTTTTTTTTATTATGCTTCAAAAACAAGAAAATTTAAAACTGTATGTCTTCTTATTTTCTGAAGCAAAAAAGGTGAAAAAATAAAAACAAGGCAAGGCCAAAAAGGACTTTTGGCCAACCACAGACCATGGGGAGTTACTGACAACCAAAAAGGCAGATCAGACCGACTCACAATCTCATCAAAAAACCTAGCAAAGGAAGAAAACTCTCAAATGTAAAAGCAAGCTATACTGGCACACAACCTAGACTGAAACTGCTATGACAGAGACCAAAAATACACAAGAAAAACCTGTGAAGAAAAAACTTGACAGGGAAGAGGATGACTGCCTCCTCAAAATTTTCCAGACAAACACACGGTTGTCACTTCAACAGCCAGCGTATGCACGTGGGCTACCCAAAGACAGGATGTGGATGCACGCGTGTAGGACTACCATAGGACGCATGTGCCCATGTTTCTCCTCAAAAGAAGCAAGACAAGAAACTAATCTCAGGTAGGGAGTACTGGTATTGAAAACCCAAACCCCTTAAAAGTACATAAACTCACTCTAACAAAAAAAGATGCAAGGAAAGTCTGAGAAAACAAAGCTAATCTGAGGTTATACCTAGGCTATAGACTACAATCACAGAAACCAGAACCAAACCTAGAAAATCCCTAAGAAGGATCACTTATGTCAGGGGAGAGGATGACTGCCTATTTTTGAAAAAAAAATCTAGACTCAGACACGTGTCTGATCTTTTAGCAGCCATCATATGTACTCGGGCTGTATGAAATCAGGGAACGTGTATACGCGGGAAGACCTTCTACAAGCTGTGTATGCCTCTGTGGCTTCCCTAAAAAAGAAAAAAAATAGTCAGGTGAAGGAAGTAGGGAGTACTGGTATGGAAGACCAGAATCCTTACTAGCTCAGACTTTTGCAAAAACTCAGAGAAAAGGTAGTAAAACCAATAAAAAAAACCCAAAAAGTACCCCCCAAAACCTTAGATATCCCCAGTATGGTCGCCAATTCTGTTGTGGGTGGGAAATCCCTCCTATGGACTAGCATTAAAGGTTTTATCATGCATGCAGAAATGACCTAAAGTCTCCTACTTTTTACCAACATCCCAATCATAAACCCCATTATTCATATGCAAATACAAGGTTAAAGAGATCCAATTATTGTACCTTAGTTTTTATGTTTGATGTCAATCCCTTTAATTCTTGGTCACTCTTTGACTGCAAATCTCCTCCCAATGTTGACCTGCATTCATAAAAGACAAACAAAGAACTCCACATCCATATAACCTATAAACTAATGGGTTAGAGATTCTATCAAAATATAATCACATTTAAATATTGACAATCTCATGTGGCGGGATGGGAAAAGTACTTATTTTATTAATCTCACAAGAGTAATCTTACAATAGTGATATTGACTACTGCTCCTCGAATCTAGTCCTGGGATCCTCTTCAACTATGCTCCAACTTATTTTGTATATGCTTTTGTTCACACAATAGTTGCAAAAGGTTGGGGCAAGGGAAATACTAAATCGGGTATAGTTTCTTTGCTATAATTTTCCTCCTCCCAAATGGGACCCCTACCCTTTCTTTTATAGGCTAGAAAGGGCTAGGTATTTGGTCGAGTGACTGACTATGGGTGGTCAAACAGTTTAGTTAACTTACCCAAAACTATGTGTTTCGTCTGCAACTTTCCATTTTTCGTTCTTTTTAGGTATACACGGGTTGTAGTGGGTCAACTAGATTACACACGCGTGCAGTAGTGGAGCAGGGCATGTATGCCTTCAGAAAGAGTGTTTTTTAAGAAGTTGTTCAGTAGTGGCTTGGGAAAGAAGGCAAATGAGATGGATTGATGCCAGGTAAGCATGCCTAGTGCAATTTAGGGTTATAACACAAGTACATGGGGAATGAGGGATTGTGGGCTAGTTTTAGCAGCGAGCACCTAGGATTGAGCAATTTTGTTGAGAATCAGACCTTATCTTGTCACTAGGAACCCTTTTTCCCTAGTGGAGTTAATCCTAGCTCAGGGGTGACCTATTGCTGAAAGATTATGAGAAACAACGTCTATGGATGGGAGGAATGTTTGAGTTATGCACGTAGTTGGTGACTTTCATAAAATATGAGTGTTCTTTATGTGTTGTCTTGTTTATTGTGTGCTTGTTTATCTATGCATGATATGGGTTAAATCTTGTATGTTTTCGCATATAAGTAATTTATGTTATTTTGTTTAATGTTTCTTACGCATGTAAGTATGGTGCTTATATCATGTATCTATAGTCCTTCATGAGTATGATATATGTTGATAGTTTTATTGTAAGCTGACTTATATTTATGGTATGAGCCTCTAGGGAATATTGAAGGGTGGTTCACGCAGAGAATACTTAGTGTGCACCAGAGGCTGGATTGCTTGTGCACACTAGGAAGCAGTCTACGCACACAAGGAGAATAGTTTTGGCATGTGATACCAGGGTGATTGTGTGCATGGTTGTGTCATGTGATCAATATGCTAGTCTGCACATAAGTTGAGTTACTTTCACTGCTTAAAGTTGTCCTAAAAGGAGAAAATCAGTGTGCTGCAACTTAGTTTGAGGTAGAGCACATTACTTCAAGTGATACTGCACAAACTAGAGTTAGTATAGTATCTGCGCAATGATTTGTTTGGAGTAGCATTGCTCAATAGTATGTTAGGGATGTTACAGCTTGGTTTATTTAGAGCATTTTGGGAGAAGTGTGTGATGTGTCCCAACCTGGGGTGGTTGGGGATGTTACATTGTGGTATCAGAACATTTGGTTCAACACTAGAATTGTATGGGCTAGATGTCAACAAGAAGCATCAAAGCTCCAGTTTCAACATTGAGCCTGCATGAGATGAGTTATACTTAAGGTAAAATTCAGACTGACAAGTGACCAAATTTTGAATTTCTACATGACCTTGGTGCACATTAACTAAGAATGCACAGTTGTACATGCTAAATTCATGATATTGTGGAGTGCGACATTGGAACTGCGTAGTAAACAATGGTGGATTGCGCTTGCTATGTGAAAACAATGAGTTGTTTGGATGAGGTTTTTCTTTTGGATAAAAATTATTGCTACAAGGTTGCATCAGAGAAGATAATATTGTGGTTCAAACTATCATTCCAACCATGGAAACCATGTTGAAGTGATTCCTCATGGCCCTGACTTTCCATCGAGCTCTTAGTGCCACGTCAACAATGATGCCACATGGGAAGAATTGTCCTATAGTTTGGAGCCATTTTCTTATTTTGGCCATAACTAGAGTAGATTAAGTCATATCGAGATGAAACTTCTGGTTTTTTTTTTTTAGTGAGGAGATCTACTAAAGTACCAAAGAGGGCCACTTCCCATTTCTTCTTGGATTTGTCAGAAATTGCCAAATAATGGTTTTTAAAGATCTGGGTCCAGTTCATTGGTAGAGATCTAGATTAAGATAAAATTCTTGGAGAGAGTTTAGGAAGTAGACATGGAAATAACCCACGAAGGAATTGATTAAATTCTAAGGAGTTTAGAATGGGGATGCTGAAATAGGCCAAAATCCACTATTCCAGGCCACTTTTGGGGATTTTTTAGATATTTAGAGGAGTAAAAGGGTCCCGAGTTGGAAAATATGGAAAAAATTATTTAATTGACATTTTTTATAGTACTCAAGCCAAACAACTTTGGTTTAGTGAATTTTTTCCAGAAGTGCACAGTTTGGGAAATAGCTAGTTTGGCTAAAACTATCAAGTCTGGAAAAAAGGGTGAAAAGGGATGAAGTTGTCATTTCCAGATTGCTGCAATTTTTTACTTGAGCATCAGAATGATAGTCTGACAGTTTTTATGAATTCCTTGCCATAATTTTTATCTATGTCTCATAAAAACATTTCTTTGGTACCTACAAATTTACTTCCACAAGTGATAGAAGTTGGTGTATGGGATTAATTGCACCAAAATGAGAAGTGTACAAAAAGTGGTAAATTAGTAATAATAATATGACTATAAATTTTCGCTCAGAGATAGGAATTGAGCAAGAAAGTAGTTGATGTAAAGGTATTGAGGAGGGGAATCCATCTATCAACCCAAAAAATTGATCTAGGTAATATAAGTTACATTAAACTCAGACAAAGATGAATGGTGGAATGAAAGAGAAGAACAATTTATGCATTATTTTCCAGAATTATTTATGTATATATTTTTGTCTAATAGAAAATTGTTTGCATGCACATTTTCTTGTAGAATTTAGATGTGTAGGAAGGAAATTCGGTTCATGTATGAGAACCATAGCCATGGAAGATACCCAAGGGTCCTATAGTCACGAAGAGGAATTCAAAGGTTTGCATGCCAACATGGGATATGCTGAGACTGAGTCCAATGGAATAATAGGAAGGAAGTAGCATGTAACTATGAGAAGCATGAAGAGAGAAGTGTAGAGTTATAGGGAAGATAATGAGAATATTACGAAGTCTCAGGAAGAGATACTTTAGAGTTTGAAAATGTTGCAGAGGAAAGCCAATAAAGACTATGGCACAAAGAAATAAGCTAGTGATAGACAAGTGACAACATCCATATCCCATAACAGAAGGGATGAGCATGGGAATGACAAGAAGTCAAGGAGAATGAGTAGGTGGCATCATTCCCAAGGGAAATCCACTAGGAGGGATCATTCAAGTTCAGGTCCAGGGAATATTGAAGGTTGGTTCACACAGAGAATACTATGTGTGCACTAGAGGTTGGATTGCTTGTGCACACTGGGAAGCAGTCGACTCACACAAGGAGAATAGTTTTGGCATGTGACACTAGGGTGGTTGTGTGCATGGTTGTGTTGTTTGATCAGTATGTTGGTCTGCAAAAATGTATAGTTACTTTCACTGCCTAAAGTTTTCTTAAAAGGAGAAAATTAGTGTGGTGTGACTTAGTTTGAGGTAGAGCACATTACTTCAAGTGATATTGCGTATGCTAGAGTTAGTATAGTATTTGTGCAACGATTTTTTTGGAGTAGCATTTCTCAATAGTATGTTGGATATGTTACATATTGGTTGATTTAGATCCTTTTGGGAGAAGTGTGTGTTGTGGCCCAACCCGAGGTTGTTGGGGATGTTACATTGTGGTATCAGAGCATTTGGTTCAACATTGGAATTGTATGGGCCATATATCAACAAGAAACATCAAAGCTCCAGTTTCAACATTGAGCCTGCATGAGCTGAGTTATATTTAAGGAAAAATTCAGACTGGTAAGTGACCGAATTTGGAATTTCAACACGACCTTAGTGTGCATTAAGTAATAATATGCAAATGTAAATGCTAAATTCATGATATTGTGGAGTGAGGTACTAGAACTGTGCATTAAAAAATGGTGCATGGCTGTGCACACTAAAGGTTTGGGGTTGTGTAGAACAAATTGTGGTGCATGTGCATTACTGATATGTGATGTGCATATTAAAAAAAAATTGACATCGCACATTAGTGTGTGTTGAATACCAGTGCACACATGGGATTTGGAAGAAAGGATTCCGACAAGATGGTGCAGTTTTTTCATGAATTTATCTCATGAATTCACCTAAAAAATCTTGTTGTCTATACATTTTGTAGAATTATCAACAATTAGAGAAAGACACATCAGTTCAGTAGGTCAAAAGCATGGAAGATGCACATAGGAATTATAGTAATGATGATGAATTCATGGATTTGTACATCGGTTTGTGTGTTGATGGTACATAATCCAAGGAGGAGTGCATGAACTTAGTAGAAACCATAAAAGGAATGAAAAAATATGTCCAAAGATAGAAACTTGATAATGAGAGGCTTATGAAATCCAAGGATGAACAATATTACTTCAATGTCAAGTTGATGCAAAGCCTAGAAAAATAGAAAATAAAATGGATAAGGAGACAGATTCAAGTAGATCAAGAAGTCACAGGTCTCATGATGAGAAAAGAAGAGAAGAAAGAAGTGTTGGTAGGAATTGACCACACTCACTAAAGTGTTCTTTCAGGAAAGTGCACAATATCTCAAGTCCATCTCCTGCTAGGAAGCATAAGAGAAGGACTGGGGTGGATGAGCTACGGGGAGAAATGAATAAGATCAAACCTCCTAACTTTGATGGTGAGCACTATAAAGATGAATATGAACAGACTTAGATGTTGGGTATGAGGAATTATTTACAACTTCATAACTACTCTGCATAGGAATAAGGGATAATTTCCATCTATTGTCTAAAGGGAAAAGAATCAATGTGGTGGGATCAATTTGTGCAATTGCAACACATTGATGAAAAGAATTTACTTGGAGGGAGTTCAAGAGGTATTTCCAAAATAAATAATTAACCAAGCGATACTATGACAAGAAAACGAAGGAGTTCTTCAAACTTAAGATTGGGAGCATGATGTTAGATGAGTATAAAAGAAAATTCTTAAATATGCTGAAATATGTCGCATTCATCAAAGATGAGAAAGTTAAAATTTAGAGGTACCTAAGTGGGTTTCCTTCAGTTATCAATGATAATATACAGTATGATGACCCTAATACATTGGAGGAAACTATAAAGCACTCTAAGTGTCTTTATGATCAGCAAAGGGGAAGACCGATTTTCCAAAAGGCTTGGGAAGATAAGATGAAAAACAATAAGGAATAGAGGAAGAAGGGAGCTAGGCCACCATTTTTCAAAAATACTGCACAAGGATAGCCAACTCTCCAAGAGCCGAGAATGTTGGAGACAGTGGGAAAAAGCCATGGAATCAACATATTCAGTGTTGGAGTTGCGGCGGGAATCATTTGCATAGAGATTTCCCTAAAAAAATTGATAATACGAGGACTGTGCATAGTGTACAACAAGTTGTGACAATTGAGAACATGGGTAGAAATGTGCTAAGGATTTATGCATCGCTGGATAAAAAACATGCTAAATTTCAGTCACATATGATTGGGTGGAAGGTAAGATTAATGACCAACCTATTGCTATTTTAATTGAATCATGAGCTAGTCATAGTCATCTAGCTCCTAAGATGGTGGAAAGGTTTCAATTTTCGAGAATCAAGCTTGGAAAACCTTGGTTGGTGCAGTTAGCTACAAGATCAAAAAGGAAAATTAATGAGATCGTAAAGGCATGTCCAATGGAGATGAATGGAATACGCACAAAGCCTGATTTAAATATTATACATGTGGGCTCGTATGATTTCTTCATTGGTATGGATTGGTAGGATGAGCTCCATTGTTACAATAAGGCTTTTACTTGTTTGGATTAGGAAGGTAAATCGATATCAGTTCAAGGAATTCCAAGGGATGTGACTATCAAAGAAATTTCAACCTTGCAATTTAGGAAAAGCTACATGAAAGGATGTCAAGTATTTGTATCACACATGGAAGAGGCACATAAGGATAAAGTGCCAAGTGTTTAAGATTGTGCAGTTATGAAAGAGTATGAGGTTGTATTTAAAGAGATATCGGGATTGTCTATGAAAAATATATTTATTTCTCTATAAATATGATGTCGGGAGAAACACCTGTATCCAAGACTCCTTATAGAATGAGTACTCTAGAATTGAAGGAGTTGCAAATGAAACTTGAAGAGCTTTTGAAGAAAGGGTATATATTCCCAAGTGTGTCGCCTTAGGGTGCGCAAATATTGTTGGTGAAGAAGAAGGATGGTAGGTTGAGACTTTGTATCGACTTCAGCCAGTTGAAAAAGGTAACAATAAATAACAAGTATCATTTTCCAAGGATGGTTGACCTCTTTGATTAGTTGCGAGGCATAGAAATATTTTCAAAGGTTGGTATTAGATATGGATATCACCAAGTGAGAATAAAAGAGGAAGACATAAAAAAGACTACCTTCAGAACAAGGTATGGTCATTATGAGTTTATAATGGTGCCATTTGGGTTATCAAATGCACCAGTTGTCTTCATTTGTTTAATGAATGGAGTTTTCAAAAGTTATTTAGATAAGTTTGTCATTTTATTTTTGGATGGCATACTTATTTACTCAAAGTCTAAAGAAGAGCACCAACAACACTTGAGGATGGTGTTACAGGTATTGAGGGAGAATCAATTTTATGCAAAGTTGATCAAGTGCTCATTTTACCAACGACAAATTCATTACTTGGGTCATATTATTTCCAAGGAAGGAATAGTTGTGGACCCAATGAAGATAAAATCCATTAAGGAATGATCAGAACCAAGAAATGTTGTAGAGGTAAGGTATTTTATGGGAATGGAAGGGTATTACAAAAGTTTTATTGAAGGATTCTCACAGATTGTGCATCCAATTATATCTTTGTAAAATAAAGGTGCATGATTTGAATGGACTCTGGATTGTGCAAGGAGTTTTCAACACTCGAAGATTCTGTTAACAAGTGGGCCAATTTTGAGAATTGTTGATCTTGATGCATATTTCATTGTGTGCATAGATGGATGCAAGGAAGGACTCCGTGGAGTCATGAGTCAGAATGGGTATGTGGTGTGCTACAAATCAAGAAAGTTGAAATATCATGAAAGGCTCTATGCTACTCATGACTTGGAATTGGTAGACATAGTGCATTCCTTGAAGATGTGGCGACATTATCTTATGGGTAAAATCTTTGAGCTAAAGACATACCATAGTGGTCTAAAGTATCTATTTGGACAACCAAGTTTGTATTCCAGACAAAGAAAGTGGTTAAAATTCCTTAGTGAGTATGACTTTGACATAAATCATATCAGAGGAAAGGAGAACAAGGTCACTGACACACTCAGCAAGAGGGTGCAGGAGATGCATGCTACAATCATTAGCATGTACAAATTTGATTTGTGTGACATAATTTTAGAAGTTTCCAAATCAGATCTACGCTATGTGGACATAAAGACGACCTTACAACAAGGTATGTTGCAGCATAATTTGGAAGGTTATGAGCTAAGAGAGGATCAGATCCTCATGTATAGATGCAAAGTCTATGTGCCAAATGATCAAGAGTTGAAGGGCCTGATATTGTCAAAGATACATAAGGTTCCTTATGCTGGACATCCAGGTTACCAAAAGACAATTTTTGCATTCAAGAAGCAATACTTTTGGCCAGGTATGAAAAATGAAGTTTCTAAATTTATTTCTAGATGTCTAGAATGTCAGAAGGTCAAGGATGAGCACAAACATCCAATCGGTTTTCTACAAAATTTTACCATTCTTGAGTGGAAGTGGGAAGTTGTGACCATGGACTTCATAACTAAGTTTCCTAGGATTGCTAAGAAGCATGATTCTATTATGGTGGTGGTGGACAAGCTTACTAAAGCTCCACATTTTTTTCCAGTGAATTCAACACATAAGGAAACCAACATTGTTGAGATATACATGCCAAAAATTGCTAAGTTGCATGGTGTACCTAAGAAAATTAGACCTGACAAAGATTCTAAGTTCACCTTGAACTTTTGGAAAGTGTTATTCAAAGGATTTGGGACAAATATGAATTTTAGCACAACATATCACCCTAAAACAAATGAATAGATAGAGAGGGTAAACCGATTGATTGATGATATGTTGAGGATGTATGTGATGGATAAGCCATTGAAATGGGAAGACTAACTTTATTTGGTAGATTTTTCTTACAACAATGGGTATCAGGAATCTTTAAAGATGATCCCATTTGAAGCACTTTATGGTAGAAAGTGCAACACACCAGTGAGTTAGGACAACCCAACAAACCACATAGTAGTTGGGCCAGAGCTACTCTAGGAAATGGAGGAGCAAATGGTAAAGATCAAGTAGAATTTAAAGGCTACCTAGGACGGGTAGAAACGTTGCACAGGTAAAGGTAGAACCCATAGATAGTTTAAAGTGGGTGATCACGTGTTTTTGAAAGTGAAGTCCAGGCGCAGTTCCCTGAAGTTGGGAAAATGTTCTAAGATAGCAACACGCTACTGTTGGCCATTTTAAATCCTAGAGAATATTGGTCTTATCGCATAGATGCTTGCATTTCCTACATCCTTGTGTATTCATAATGTTTTCCATGTGTCATTACTTAAAATGTGTGTGCCTGATGCTAATCATATTATTGATTGAATGTTATTCAGGTGGATCCAGAAGGTGATTTATGAGTGCAACTGGTTTACATATTGTATCAAAAAATCAAACAACTCCAAAATAAATCCATGGAGTTGGTAAAGGTCCAATGGACTTGGTATGGTCCTGAGGATGCAATCTGGGAGTGCGAGGATGCTATGTGGGTAGATTATCCACATATTTTTTAATATTTTTGAAATATTATTATGTACATGTGTATATGATGCATTAAGGATAGTGCATAAATAAGGGGGAGGAGAATGTCATGTCCCTGGTATGAAACCATTTGTAATTGTACATATAGGTTGTTGATCCATTGGTACCAACTGTAAATGTAAATTATACATAAAGGATGGTGAGCCATTGACACCTAGTTTTGGTGTTGCATGCACCTGAGTAGTGCATGGAGTATTGTTATCAAAGACATGGTGCAAACATTTCATAAGTGTTCCCTGCACCTGGGTAAGTATGAAAATTTCACAGTGTTGTGCGCACTTGGGTAAGTGCACGGTAATGACCTGGGAGTGTGCATAAAGATGATTCATATATCTATGTATACATATGGTTGTATATGTATTGAGGTTAGAGAGGTTGTGTGATTATGAGGTGAGTGAGTCGGGATGCAGATAGACCAGTGCGCCTATCAATGTAAATATAATCACAATTATTAATACGATATTACATCGTTGCACAAAGATAGACTAAGATGAAAAGATATGGAGGGGAAACTCCACCAGAAAAAGGAAATGGGGATGGGACGTAAGTCTTAGGGGAATATTTTATTATATTTACAAAAAAGTGTAATTTTGGATAATTATTTATCCTAAGTTCTCGAGGGTAGGGAACGTGTCACCAAGTGGCTTACGCTACTTCTAAAGGTGAAAAGTGTCGAGTTGAAGGCATGCAATATATATTGTTGGCATTAGTGTATTTTGGTAATTATGTTTATTTGGGGGATGAGTATTGATGTTTCAGGCTCTCATGAGAAGAAGGGGGTTGGGCTGTATGGAAAATATGATTATTACCTTATCTACAAAGAGAATCTTGTAAGGAGTTGCAGGGTTATAATATGATTTTATTGTCTAAGAGATGGGTTGTCAGGCACGTGAGAAGTCTCTTTGGGTGAGAGATTGGTTGTTGATAAGTGGGTTATCATACCCTTGAGCATACTGTCTAGGTGAGAGTATTGATGAGAATTGTTCCCTAGTGCGTTGTTCCTTAGTCATAGGGCTCAGAGACTTCCTGTCCATCCTATTGCTAGTAACCCTGAAAGGGAAGTGGGGTAGTTGAATGATTGTTGAGCAGAGAAGGGGAACACTTCCTTGGGCATGACAAGTGTGTGGGGAGTAAGGGACTGGGGGATAGTTGTAGCAATGGGAACCTAGGAATGAGAAATTTGATTGATAATTAGACCTTAACTTGTCACTAGGAACCCTTTTTCCCTGGTAGAGTTAAGCCCCAACTCGGGGGTGACCTGTTGTTGAAATTGTATGAGCAACATAGTCTATGGCTGGGAGGAACGTCTGAGTTATGTGTGCAGTTGGTGACTTTCATAAAATATGAGTGTTCTTTATGTGTTGTCTTGTTTATTGTGTTCTTGTTTATCTATGCATGATATGGGTTAATTCTTGTATGTTGTCACATATAAGTAATTGTTGTTATTCTGTTTAATGTTGCTTGCACATGTAAGTATGGTTATTATAGCCTGTATTTGTAGTTGTGCATGAGTATAACAGATATTGATATTTTTACTGTAAGCTAACCTTATT
>ML778059.1:317329-333353 GCA_009831015.1 Picea engelmannii | reverse complement strand
TCGCCAATTCTGTTGTGGGTGGGAAATCCCTCCTATGGACTAGCATTAAAGGTTTTATCATGCATGCAGAAATGACCTAAAGTCTCCTACTTTTTACCAACATCCCAATCATAAACCCCATTATTCATATGCAAATACAAGGTTAAAGAGATCCAATTATTGTACCTTAGTTTTTATGTTTGATGTCAATCCCTTTAATTCTTGGTCACTCTTTGACTGCAAATCTCCTCCCAATGTTGACCTGCATTCATAAAAGACAAACAAAGAACTCCACATCCATATAACCTATAAACTAATGGGTTAGAGATTCTATCAAAATATAATCACATTTAAATATTGACAATCTCATGTGGCGGGATGGGAAAAGTACTTATTTTATTAATCTCACAAGAGTAATCTTACAATAGTGATATTGACTACTGCTCCTCGAATCTAGTCCTGGGATCCTCTTCAACTATGCTCCAACTTATTTTGTATATGCTTTTGTTCACACAATAGTTGCAAAAGGTTGGGGCAAGGGAAATACTAAATCGGGTATAGTTTCTTTGCTATAATTTTCCTCCTCCCAAATGGGACCCCTACCCTTTCTTTTATAGGCTAGAAAGGGCTAGGTATTTGGTCGAGTGACTGACTATGGGTGGTCAAACAGTTTAGTTAACTTACCCAAAACTATGTGTTTCGTCTGCAACTTTCCATTTTTCGTTCTTTTTAGGTATACACGGGTTGTAGTGGGTCAACTAGATTACACACGCGTGCAGTAGTGGAGCAGGGCATGTATGCCTTCAGAAAGAGTGTTTTTTAAGAAGTTGTTCAGTAGTGGCTTGGGAAAGAAGGCAAATGAGATGGATTGATGCCAGGTAAGCATGCCTAGTGCAATTTAGGGTTATAACACAAGTACATGGGGAATGAGGGATTGTGGGCTAGTTTTAGCAGCGAGCACCTAGGATTGAGCAATTTTGTTGAGAATCAGACCTTATCTTGTCACTAGGAACCCTTTTTCCCTAGTGGAGTTAATCCTAGCTCAGGGGTGACCTATTGCTGAAAGATTATGAGAAACAACGTCTATGGATGGGAGGAATGTTTGAGTTATGCACGTAGTTGGTGACTTTCATAAAATATGAGTGTTCTTTATGTGTTGTCTTGTTTATTGTGTGCTTGTTTATCTATGCATGATATGGGTTAAATCTTGTATGTTTTCGCATATAAGTAATTTATGTTATTTTGTTTAATGTTTCTTACGCATGTAAGTATGGTGCTTATATCATGTATCTATAGTCCTTCATGAGTATGATATATGTTGATAGTTTTATTGTAAGCTGACTTATATTTATGGTATGAGCCTCTAGGGAATATTGAAGGGTGGTTCACGCAGAGAATACTTAGTGTGCACCAGAGGCTGGATTGCTTGTGCACACTAGGAAGCAGTCTACGCACACAAGGAGAATAGTTTTGGCATGTGATACCAGGGTGATTGTGTGCATGGTTGTGTCATGTGATCAATATGCTAGTCTGCACATAAGTTGAGTTACTTTCACTGCTTAAAGTTGTCCTAAAAGGAGAAAATCAGTGTGCTGCAACTTAGTTTGAGGTAGAGCACATTACTTCAAGTGATACTGCACAAACTAGAGTTAGTATAGTATCTGCGCAATGATTTGTTTGGAGTAGCATTGCTCAATAGTATGTTAGGGATGTTACAGCTTGGTTTATTTAGAGCATTTTGGGAGAAGTGTGTGATGTGTCCCAACCTGGGGTGGTTGGGGATGTTACATTGTGGTATCAGAACATTTGGTTCAACACTAGAATTGTATGGGCTAGATGTCAACAAGAAGCATCAAAGCTCCAGTTTCAACATTGAGCCTGCATGAGATGAGTTATACTTAAGGTAAAATTCAGACTGACAAGTGACCAAATTTTGAATTTCTACATGACCTTGGTGCACATTAACTAAGAATGCACAGTTGTACATGCTAAATTCATGATATTGTGGAGTGCGACATTGGAACTGCGTAGTAAACAATGGTGGATTGCGCTTGCTATGTGAAAACAATGAGTTGTTTGGATGAGGTTTTTCTTTTGGATAAAAATTATTGCTACAAGGTTGCATCAGAGAAGATAATATTGTGGTTCAAACTATCATTCCAACCATGGAAACCATGTTGAAGTGATTCCTCATGGCCCTGACTTTCCATCGAGCTCTTAGTGCCACGTCAACAATGATGCCACATGGGAAGAATTGTCCTATAGTTTGGAGCCATTTTCTTATTTTGGCCATAACTAGAGTAGATTAAGTCATATCGAGATGAAACTTCTGGTTTTTTTTTTTTAGTGAGGAGATCTACTAAAGTACCAAAGAGGGCCACTTCCCATTTCTTCTTGGATTTGTCAGAAATTGCCAAATAATGGTTTTTAAAGATCTGGGTCCAGTTCATTGGTAGAGATCTAGATTAAGATAAAATTCTTGGAGAGAGTTTAGGAAGTAGACATGGAAATAACCCACGAAGGAATTGATTAAATTCTAAGGAGTTTAGAATGGGGATGCTGAAATAGGCCAAAATCCACTATTCCAGGCCACTTTTGGGGATTTTTTAGATATTTAGAGGAGTAAAAGGGTCCCGAGTTGGAAAATATGGAAAAAATTATTTAATTGACATTTTTTATAGTACTCAAGCCAAACAACTTTGGTTTAGTGAATTTTTTCCAGAAGTGCACAGTTTGGGAAATAGCTAGTTTGGCTAAAACTATCAAGTCTGGAAAAAAGGGTGAAAAGGGATGAAGTTGTCATTTCCAGATTGCTGCAATTTTTTACTTGAGCATCAGAATGATAGTCTGACAGTTTTTATGAATTCCTTGCCATAATTTTTATCTATGTCTCATAAAAACATTTCTTTGGTACCTACAAATTTACTTCCACAAGTGATAGAAGTTGGTGTATGGGATTAATTGCACCAAAATGAGAAGTGTACAAAAAGTGGTAAATTAGTAATAATAATATGACTATAAATTTTCGCTCAGAGATAGGAATTGAGCAAGAAAGTAGTTGATGTAAAGGTATTGAGGAGGGGAATCCATCTATCAACCCAAAAAATTGATCTAGGTAATATAAGTTACATTAAACTCAGACAAAGATGAATGGTGGAATGAAAGAGAAGAACAATTTATGCATTATTTTCCAGAATTATTTATGTATATATTTTTGTCTAATAGAAAATTGTTTGCATGCACATTTTCTTGTAGAATTTAGATGTGTAGGAAGGAAATTCGGTTCATGTATGAGAACCATAGCCATGGAAGATACCCAAGGGTCCTATAGTCACGAAGAGGAATTCAAAGGTTTGCATGCCAACATGGGATATGCTGAGACTGAGTCCAATGGAATAATAGGAAGGAAGTAGCATGTAACTATGAGAAGCATGAAGAGAGAAGTGTAGAGTTATAGGGAAGATAATGAGAATATTACGAAGTCTCAGGAAGAGATACTTTAGAGTTTGAAAATGTTGCAGAGGAAAGCCAATAAAGACTATGGCACAAAGAAATAAGCTAGTGATAGACAAGTGACAACATCCATATCCCATAACAGAAGGGATGAGCATGGGAATGACAAGAAGTCAAGGAGAATGAGTAGGTGGCATCATTCCCAAGGGAAATCCACTAGGAGGGATCATTCAAGTTCAGGTCCAGGGAATATTGAAGGTTGGTTCACACAGAGAATACTATGTGTGCACTAGAGGTTGGATTGCTTGTGCACACTGGGAAGCAGTCGACTCACACAAGGAGAATAGTTTTGGCATGTGACACTAGGGTGGTTGTGTGCATGGTTGTGTTGTTTGATCAGTATGTTGGTCTGCAAAAATGTATAGTTACTTTCACTGCCTAAAGTTTTCTTAAAAGGAGAAAATTAGTGTGGTGTGACTTAGTTTGAGGTAGAGCACATTACTTCAAGTGATATTGCGTATGCTAGAGTTAGTATAGTATTTGTGCAACGATTTTTTTGGAGTAGCATTTCTCAATAGTATGTTGGATATGTTACATATTGGTTGATTTAGATCCTTTTGGGAGAAGTGTGTGTTGTGGCCCAACCCGAGGTTGTTGGGGATGTTACATTGTGGTATCAGAGCATTTGGTTCAACATTGGAATTGTATGGGCCATATATCAACAAGAAACATCAAAGCTCCAGTTTCAACATTGAGCCTGCATGAGCTGAGTTATATTTAAGGAAAAATTCAGACTGGTAAGTGACCGAATTTGGAATTTCAACACGACCTTAGTGTGCATTAAGTAATAATATGCAAATGTAAATGCTAAATTCATGATATTGTGGAGTGAGGTACTAGAACTGTGCATTAAAAAATGGTGCATGGCTGTGCACACTAAAGGTTTGGGGTTGTGTAGAACAAATTGTGGTGCATGTGCATTACTGATATGTGATGTGCATATTAAAAAAAAATTGACATCGCACATTAGTGTGTGTTGAATACCAGTGCACACATGGGATTTGGAAGAAAGGATTCCGACAAGATGGTGCAGTTTTTTCATGAATTTATCTCATGAATTCACCTAAAAAATCTTGTTGTCTATACATTTTGTAGAATTATCAACAATTAGAGAAAGACACATCAGTTCAGTAGGTCAAAAGCATGGAAGATGCACATAGGAATTATAGTAATGATGATGAATTCATGGATTTGTACATCGGTTTGTGTGTTGATGGTACATAATCCAAGGAGGAGTGCATGAACTTAGTAGAAACCATAAAAGGAATGAAAAAATATGTCCAAAGATAGAAACTTGATAATGAGAGGCTTATGAAATCCAAGGATGAACAATATTACTTCAATGTCAAGTTGATGCAAAGCCTAGAAAAATAGAAAATAAAATGGATAAGGAGACAGATTCAAGTAGATCAAGAAGTCACAGGTCTCATGATGAGAAAAGAAGAGAAGAAAGAAGTGTTGGTAGGAATTGACCACACTCACTAAAGTGTTCTTTCAGGAAAGTGCACAATATCTCAAGTCCATCTCCTGCTAGGAAGCATAAGAGAAGGACTGGGGTGGATGAGCTACGGGGAGAAATGAATAAGATCAAACCTCCTAACTTTGATGGTGAGCACTATAAAGATGAATATGAACAGACTTAGATGTTGGGTATGAGGAATTATTTACAACTTCATAACTACTCTGCATAGGAATAAGGGATAATTTCCATCTATTGTCTAAAGGGAAAAGAATCAATGTGGTGGGATCAATTTGTGCAATTGCAACACATTGATGAAAAGAATTTACTTGGAGGGAGTTCAAGAGGTATTTCCAAAATAAATAATTAACCAAGCGATACTATGACAAGAAAACGAAGGAGTTCTTCAAACTTAAGATTGGGAGCATGATGTTAGATGAGTATAAAAGAAAATTCTTAAATATGCTGAAATATGTCGCATTCATCAAAGATGAGAAAGTTAAAATTTAGAGGTACCTAAGTGGGTTTCCTTCAGTTATCAATGATAATATACAGTATGATGACCCTAATACATTGGAGGAAACTATAAAGCACTCTAAGTGTCTTTATGATCAGCAAAGGGGAAGACCGATTTTCCAAAAGGCTTGGGAAGATAAGATGAAAAACAATAAGGAATAGAGGAAGAAGGGAGCTAGGCCACCATTTTTCAAAAATACTGCACAAGGATAGCCAACTCTCCAAGAGCCGAGAATGTTGGAGACAGTGGGAAAAAGCCATGGAATCAACATATTCAGTGTTGGAGTTGCGGCGGGAATCATTTGCATAGAGATTTCCCTAAAAAAATTGATAATACGAGGACTGTGCATAGTGTACAACAAGTTGTGACAATTGAGAACATGGGTAGAAATGTGCTAAGGATTTATGCATCGCTGGATAAAAAACATGCTAAATTTCAGTCACATATGATTGGGTGGAAGGTAAGATTAATGACCAACCTATTGCTATTTTAATTGAATCATGAGCTAGTCATAGTCATCTAGCTCCTAAGATGGTGGAAAGGTTTCAATTTTCGAGAATCAAGCTTGGAAAACCTTGGTTGGTGCAGTTAGCTACAAGATCAAAAAGGAAAATTAATGAGATCGTAAAGGCATGTCCAATGGAGATGAATGGAATACGCACAAAGCCTGATTTAAATATTATACATGTGGGCTCGTATGATTTCTTCATTGGTATGGATTGGTAGGATGAGCTCCATTGTTACAATAAGGCTTTTACTTGTTTGGATTAGGAAGGTAAATCGATATCAGTTCAAGGAATTCCAAGGGATGTGACTATCAAAGAAATTTCAACCTTGCAATTTAGGAAAAGCTACATGAAAGGATGTCAAGTATTTGTATCACACATGGAAGAGGCACATAAGGATAAAGTGCCAAGTGTTTAAGATTGTGCAGTTATGAAAGAGTATGAGGTTGTATTTAAAGAGATATCGGGATTGTCTATGAAAAATATATTTATTTCTCTATAAATATGATGTCGGGAGAAACACCTGTATCCAAGACTCCTTATAGAATGAGTACTCTAGAATTGAAGGAGTTGCAAATGAAACTTGAAGAGCTTTTGAAGAAAGGGTATATATTCCCAAGTGTGTCGCCTTAGGGTGCGCAAATATTGTTGGTGAAGAAGAAGGATGGTAGGTTGAGACTTTGTATCGACTTCAGCCAGTTGAAAAAGGTAACAATAAATAACAAGTATCATTTTCCAAGGATGGTTGACCTCTTTGATTAGTTGCGAGGCATAGAAATATTTTCAAAGGTTGGTATTAGATATGGATATCACCAAGTGAGAATAAAAGAGGAAGACATAAAAAAGACTACCTTCAGAACAAGGTATGGTCATTATGAGTTTATAATGGTGCCATTTGGGTTATCAAATGCACCAGTTGTCTTCATTTGTTTAATGAATGGAGTTTTCAAAAGTTATTTAGATAAGTTTGTCATTTTATTTTTGGATGGCATACTTATTTACTCAAAGTCTAAAGAAGAGCACCAACAACACTTGAGGATGGTGTTACAGGTATTGAGGGAGAATCAATTTTATGCAAAGTTGATCAAGTGCTCATTTTACCAACGACAAATTCATTACTTGGGTCATATTATTTCCAAGGAAGGAATAGTTGTGGACCCAATGAAGATAAAATCCATTAAGGAATGATCAGAACCAAGAAATGTTGTAGAGGTAAGGTATTTTATGGGAATGGAAGGGTATTACAAAAGTTTTATTGAAGGATTCTCACAGATTGTGCATCCAATTATATCTTTGTAAAATAAAGGTGCATGATTTGAATGGACTCTGGATTGTGCAAGGAGTTTTCAACACTCGAAGATTCTGTTAACAAGTGGGCCAATTTTGAGAATTGTTGATCTTGATGCATATTTCATTGTGTGCATAGATGGATGCAAGGAAGGACTCCGTGGAGTCATGAGTCAGAATGGGTATGTGGTGTGCTACAAATCAAGAAAGTTGAAATATCATGAAAGGCTCTATGCTACTCATGACTTGGAATTGGTAGACATAGTGCATTCCTTGAAGATGTGGCGACATTATCTTATGGGTAAAATCTTTGAGCTAAAGACATACCATAGTGGTCTAAAGTATCTATTTGGACAACCAAGTTTGTATTCCAGACAAAGAAAGTGGTTAAAATTCCTTAGTGAGTATGACTTTGACATAAATCATATCAGAGGAAAGGAGAACAAGGTCACTGACACACTCAGCAAGAGGGTGCAGGAGATGCATGCTACAATCATTAGCATGTACAAATTTGATTTGTGTGACATAATTTTAGAAGTTTCCAAATCAGATCTACGCTATGTGGACATAAAGACGACCTTACAACAAGGTATGTTGCAGCATAATTTGGAAGGTTATGAGCTAAGAGAGGATCAGATCCTCATGTATAGATGCAAAGTCTATGTGCCAAATGATCAAGAGTTGAAGGGCCTGATATTGTCAAAGATACATAAGGTTCCTTATGCTGGACATCCAGGTTACCAAAAGACAATTTTTGCATTCAAGAAGCAATACTTTTGGCCAGGTATGAAAAATGAAGTTTCTAAATTTATTTCTAGATGTCTAGAATGTCAGAAGGTCAAGGATGAGCACAAACATCCAATCGGTTTTCTACAAAATTTTACCATTCTTGAGTGGAAGTGGGAAGTTGTGACCATGGACTTCATAACTAAGTTTCCTAGGATTGCTAAGAAGCATGATTCTATTATGGTGGTGGTGGACAAGCTTACTAAAGCTCCACATTTTTTTCCAGTGAATTCAACACATAAGGAAACCAACATTGTTGAGATATACATGCCAAAAATTGCTAAGTTGCATGGTGTACCTAAGAAAATTAGACCTGACAAAGATTCTAAGTTCACCTTGAACTTTTGGAAAGTGTTATTCAAAGGATTTGGGACAAATATGAATTTTAGCACAACATATCACCCTAAAACAAATGAATAGATAGAGAGGGTAAACCGATTGATTGATGATATGTTGAGGATGTATGTGATGGATAAGCCATTGAAATGGGAAGACTAACTTTATTTGGTAGATTTTTCTTACAACAATGGGTATCAGGAATCTTTAAAGATGATCCCATTTGAAGCACTTTATGGTAGAAAGTGCAACACACCAGTGAGTTAGGACAACCCAACAAACCACATAGTAGTTGGGCCAGAGCTACTCTAGGAAATGGAGGAGCAAATGGTAAAGATCAAGTAGAATTTAAAGGCTACCTAGGACGGGTAGAAACGTTGCACAGGTAAAGGTAGAACCCATAGATAGTTTAAAGTGGGTGATCACGTGTTTTTGAAAGTGAAGTCCAGGCGCAGTTCCCTGAAGTTGGGAAAATGTTCTAAGATAGCAACACGCTACTGTTGGCCATTTTAAATCCTAGAGAATATTGGTCTTATCGCATAGATGCTTGCATTTCCTACATCCTTGTGTATTCATAATGTTTTCCATGTGTCATTACTTAAAATGTGTGTGCCTGATGCTAATCATATTATTGATTGAATGTTATTCAGGTGGATCCAGAAGGTGATTTATGAGTGCAACTGGTTTACATATTGTATCAAAAAATCAAACAACTCCAAAATAAATCCATGGAGTTGGTAAAGGTCCAATGGACTTGGTATGGTCCTGAGGATGCAATCTGGGAGTGCGAGGATGCTATGTGGGTAGATTATCCACATATTTTTTAATATTTTTGAAATATTATTATGTACATGTGTATATGATGCATTAAGGATAGTGCATAAATAAGGGGGAGGAGAATGTCATGTCCCTGGTATGAAACCATTTGTAATTGTACATATAGGTTGTTGATCCATTGGTACCAACTGTAAATGTAAATTATACATAAAGGATGGTGAGCCATTGACACCTAGTTTTGGTGTTGCATGCACCTGAGTAGTGCATGGAGTATTGTTATCAAAGACATGGTGCAAACATTTCATAAGTGTTCCCTGCACCTGGGTAAGTATGAAAATTTCACAGTGTTGTGCGCACTTGGGTAAGTGCACGGTAATGACCTGGGAGTGTGCATAAAGATGATTCATATATCTATGTATACATATGGTTGTATATGTATTGAGGTTAGAGAGGTTGTGTGATTATGAGGTGAGTGAGTCGGGATGCAGATAGACCAGTGCGCCTATCAATGTAAATATAATCACAATTATTAATACGATATTACATCGTTGCACAAAGATAGACTAAGATGAAAAGATATGGAGGGGAAACTCCACCAGAAAAAGGAAATGGGGATGGGACGTAAGTCTTAGGGGAATATTTTATTATATTTACAAAAAAGTGTAATTTTGGATAATTATTTATCCTAAGTTCTCGAGGGTAGGGAACGTGTCACCAAGTGGCTTACGCTACTTCTAAAGGTGAAAAGTGTCGAGTTGAAGGCATGCAATATATATTGTTGGCATTAGTGTATTTTGGTAATTATGTTTATTTGGGGGATGAGTATTGATGTTTCAGGCTCTCATGAGAAGAAGGGGGTTGGGCTGTATGGAAAATATGATTATTACCTTATCTACAAAGAGAATCTTGTAAGGAGTTGCAGGGTTATAATATGATTTTATTGTCTAAGAGATGGGTTGTCAGGCACGTGAGAAGTCTCTTTGGGTGAGAGATTGGTTGTTGATAAGTGGGTTATCATACCCTTGAGCATACTGTCTAGGTGAGAGTATTGATGAGAATTGTTCCCTAGTGCGTTGTTCCTTAGTCATAGGGCTCAGAGACTTCCTGTCCATCCTATTGCTAGTAACCCTGAAAGGGAAGTGGGGTAGTTGAATGATTGTTGAGCAGAGAAGGGGAACACTTCCTTGGGCATGACAAGTGTGTGGGGAGTAAGGGACTGGGGGATAGTTGTAGCAATGGGAACCTAGGAATGAGAAATTTGATTGATAATTAGACCTTAACTTGTCACTAGGAACCCTTTTTCCCTGGTAGAGTTAAGCCCCAACTCGGGGGTGACCTGTTGTTGAAATTGTATGAGCAACATAGTCTATGGCTGGGAGGAACGTCTGAGTTATGTGTGCAGTTGGTGACTTTCATAAAATATGAGTGTTCTTTATGTGTTGTCTTGTTTATTGTGTTCTTGTTTATCTATGCATGATATGGGTTAATTCTTGTATGTTGTCACATATAAGTAATTGTTGTTATTCTGTTTAATGTTGCTTGCACATGTAAGTATGGTTATTATAGCCTGTATTTGTAGTTGTGCATGAGTATAACAGATATTGATATTTTTACTGTAAGCTAACCTTATTGTTTTGGTATGAGCCTCCACGGAATATTGAAGGGTGGTGCATGTAAAAAATATTTTGTGTGCACCAGAGGCTATATTTCTTATGCACACTTGAAAGTAGTCTGCGCACAAAAGGATAATAATTTTGGCATGTCACGCTAGGGTGGTTGTGTGCACGGTTGTGTTGTGTGATTAGTATGTTGGTGCATGTAACTGTTGAGTTACTTTTGATGCTTAAAGTTGTGTTAAAAGGAGAAATTTATTGTGGTGCGACTCAGTTTCAGGTAGAGTGCATTAATTCAAGTGATACTATGCAAACTAGAGTTAGTATAGTATCTGTGCAATGGATTTTTTCGGAGTAAAATTTTTTAGTAGTATGTTGGGGATGTTATAGATTATATGATTCATAAAATTTACGGAGAAGTGTGTGACATGGCCAAGCCTAGGGTGGATGGGGATGTTACAAGGCCTGCTTTGTAGTAGATGTCCAATGAAATGCATTATTCTTAAGAAGGTCCATCAATGGATAGGAAATTTTTCCATAATGGTGGACAAATTTTCGATAATATCCTGTGAGGCATAAGAAACCTCGAAGGTGCTTCAATATTGTGGGTCTCGGTGAATCATGCATGGCTTGAATATTTTTGGGGTCCACTCTTACCCCCTCACAACCCACAATGTGTCCCAAGAATTCGACATCGCTCACCCCAAAAGAACACTTGATCTTTTTGACAAACAATTGATTTTCCTGTAACAATTGGAGTACTTTGTCCACATGGTGTAGATGGAAATCCCAAGTGTGGTTGTAAATGAGGATGTCTTCAAAGAAAACTAGAACAAACTTCTGAAGGTAGGGCTTCAATATTTTAATCATGAGACTTTAGAAGGTAGATGGAGAATTGTAAATTCCAAAAGGAATTACCAAGAATTCATAATGTCCTTCATGAGTTTTGAAAGTGGTCTTTGGAATATCTGCTTCATTCATTCAAATATGGTGATATGTTGAGTGAAAATCTATTTTTTTGAAGAAACATGCACGTAGTGAAGATTGTTTTTTTGAATAAATATGTTTCTTTCCTAAGAGGAAGGGGTTTCAGGGTTCCTACAGACAATGGATTTTCTTATGCTATAGCTCTCTTACATACGTGTGGGGTTGAATAGTAGTACTCAGCCCATAATCTCAAAACACCAACTAAGGAGGGTCAATCGTACCCTTAGTCGTACTACCTGATTACCCAGGTATTAGAGAGTATCTTCATGAGTGTTGTTATCGGTGGAACTATAACATTCATGCGATCGAATGTTTGATCTAGGGATGGTTGCAGGATATCCTCGAGGTATTCTGATGTAACATAGATATGAATAATAATAAAAACGTATATAGTTTTTGTCTGATGTACTACCACTCAAAGGGGTACCAAAATGGGTTACAAGGGTGTCCAACAATGTGAGCTTAAAAACCTCTTGTATTTCTCACGTGTATGCTTCCCCGACCATGGATTTATGCACTGAACGATAGATATTTGTAGTTTAAAGACGTTGGAACACATCTCTAGCCTACAAATTTCTAAAAAAAATTGGGTGTGTGTTGTCTCAAGAAAGAGCTTTGATACCACTTGTAATATGCTTAACATGAAATAGATAACACAACAAGCAAATATACCCCAAAAATAACATGAACATTCAATAGAGAGTAGAAATATAACATTGATAGCACCAAGAAATATTTATTCACTTGACTCTTTGAGGGGACAACATCCAAAATGATTAGAGCTCTCTTGCAATATTATTCAATACAATATTTCTCATACCTCCTACTCTTATTTATACTAATTCTATCGTTTAAAGAAAATTCTAGATGAAGATCTTTCTAGAAGCAGAAGCTTCTATTAGGTCTTCTTACATTGACTTGTTCACATTTATTTAATAGGATTTATTAACTAATGTCGACCTTTATTACATGGAAAATATATCATTCTAACTAATGACCAACTAAGAGGGGTTAGGTTCAGATCTTAATAGAACCGTTGAACCCAATGTCCAATAAAGGTAGCTAGAGATAAAGTGGAAAGTATTAAAGACCATTCGGTCTTGAAATATTCTAAAGATGTTTTGGGAGAAATCCTAGGATTTCCACCAAAGAGAGACATTGATTTCTCTATTTTTTTGGTGCCATGAGCTACCCAAGTGGCCAAAACACCTTACAGAATGGGCACACTAGAATTGAAAGAGTTGTACATGTAGCTTGAAGAAATTTTGAAGAAGGGTTATATACACCCGAGTGTGTCACCTTGGGGAGCCCCAGATCTTTTTGTAGAGAATAATGATGGGAAATTAAGGCTATGTATTGATTTTAGACAGGTGAATAAGGTTGCTATAAAGAAAAAATATCCTTTGAAAAGGATTGATGATCTATTTAATCAACTGAAAGGTGAAAGAATATTTTCCAAGGTTGAGTTGAGACCATGTTATCATTAAGTGAGAAACAAATAAGAGGATATCAACAAGGAAACATTCAGGACAAGATATGGGCATTACTTCACAATAGTGTCATTTGGGCTATAAAATGCACCAGTATTTTTCATGTTCTTGATGAATGGAGTATTCAAAGAGCACATGTGTAATCATCCAAATTCTTAAAATACCATAGCAAAATAGAAGTACACATGTGAGCGTGGACCAAAACTCCAAGATAGATAAGTTACACAGTAACTCCTTAAAAAATAGGATAACCTCCTCCACATAACCACATACCTTTATACATCACAATTCATATGATAATGAATACATGATATCTACATATACCTATTAACACACTACACATGAAGCCCCTTTACTATTATGCCGACCCTATTACATATATATTTACACATTACATGTTCATTTATCTCCATATGTTCCCCACCTTGGGGTCATATCATACACATTTAACCCCATATATTCCCCCATTGGGTGATAACATAGTACCCTCCTTCAAAAATCTTTGTCCTCCTTGGAGATAATACCATAATATTTGGTATGTACATCCTTTATATGGAATTCAACTTCTTCAAGTATATTTTTATGACCTTCTTGAATCTTGTCTTCTTTCTCCTTTTGAAGCTGCAATGTCACCCCATTTATCAAATTCTAACATCCTTCTTCAATTATGGATTGCATTTCTGATTTTACCTCATCGATATTTAAGAATTCCTCAACATTCTTGCAATCTTCCTCTTCAAATAGTTTGGTATATTCTTCATCCAAGATCCTTGTTTCTTCTTGATTTTTACCATGATTCTTTTCTTCTTTCAGTTTCTTGACCTCATCCAATAGTTTTTTATTATGTTTTCTTAACCTACCTATTTCTTCATCTTTCTTTTTCAATTCTTCCTTTGACTCGTCCTTTCCCACTTCCCTTTACTACTCATTCTTTGTTTTAATTTTTGAACCTCCTTAATGAGTACTTCATTAACGTATCATATCTTAGACATCTCCTCACCCTTCTTCATAATATCTTCATTTGCTTCATTTAATTGATATATAATTCTATACATTTCCTTCATTTTTTAATCCTTAATCCATTTATTTGAGAAGAGTTCTTCAAATTTTTCCATGTGGAGTAGAGTCTATTATCCTCATCAAGGATTCTCCACCACTTGTAAGCTTCACCATCAAACTTAAGGCTTGCTTGGAAATAATTATTACAATGTTCTTTTACCCTCAACCATTCCATAGGATTGATTTCATATTTTTTTTTCATCTTCTATAAATTTAGGTATTGTCACTGATTCTTAAGTGGGGTATAACACCAACCCTCAACTTACAACCTCAATATATCCAGAATAATGATATCAAATAGTTATAATCCTTGTTCCAATATAATATTCTATGTTATATCTTTCCAATGGTTTTGAATTAACTCAATCAGACATTCCAATCAAAAGTTATGATAGTTTTAAGTAAACTTACCTTTGAAACCCTGATTTGGAGTCTTTCCTCCTGGCCAACCTTTATTAGGATGTATTTCTAAAATTTTGGCCCCTATGAGTCTAAATTTTTGAATTGTAGTAATCTTAAATGTCTTCACTACAATGCCATAGGTTTGACCAAAATTAGGTGTGCCAAATGAAAGTTATGGTAACTTTCTCAAACCTTGTTGAATTTTGGCCTATTATGGAGAGCGAACTCTTACAGAATGCCCTACATCCAATATTTGATAACTGATTATGAAATTCACACCCAAAATATTGTCGGCTGTCCTCTTTCAATGAAATTTGTCTCACCGAATTTGGATCCTCTTTGAAATATTTATGACTGTTTTACCTAGAATACATGTTTGAGACTAGTTATAGGACTAGTCAAAAACATTATCTTCCATAGGGTGTATCTATGAAATTATGATGACCTAGAAGCTGAAATTTGTACCACTATACCTTGATATTTCTTCTAAAGATACTCCAAGTTTCAATTTATGAAGTAGCACCAAAAACGCGTTATAGCGAAAATTCCAAGATGACTTTCTTGAGGAAACAAAACCCTAGGATCAGTGCTCTGATACCTAATGTAATGATCAAAATGCTTAAAATATCATAAAAAAAAATAGAAGTACACACCATGTATAGAATGTGAGCATGTATCACAACACCAAGATAGATAAGTTACACAATAATTCTTAAACAATAGGAGAACCTCATCCACATAACCACATACCTTTATACATCACAATTCACATGTACACAATAATGAATACATGATATCTATATATAAATATTCACACACTACACATGAGGCCCCTTTACTATTAGGCCGACCCTATTACATATATATTTACACATTACATGTACATTTATACCTATATATTCCCCACCTTGGGGTCATATCATACACATTTAACCCCATATATGCCCCCATTGGGTTAGAACATAGTACCCTCCTTCAAAAAGATTTGTCCTCAAAACTTTGCAATTAAATGCTTCACATGTGATGAAACAAAGTAATATGATTTTGTTATGTTCCTTGTTTTCTCGTTCCATTGATGATTATATATCCATCCAAAATCAATTATCTTTGGTCTTAATCCTTGGTGTCTAGTTGTTGCATAATTTTTTTTTCTTTGATTCCATGTATTTTGTTGTAACTTCTCCAATTTGTAGTGGTTGTTGGTCTCTGATAATATCTTTTTGAAGAGTGGTTTTGTGATGCCTTGTCCCATGAATATTGACAAGTATTCCATCTTCTTCCTTGATAATGTTGATATTGACCTTCTTGTCTTA
>ML778059.1:290960-308502 GCA_009831015.1 Picea engelmannii | reverse complement strand
CTGATCTTAAGACTGTTATTGGTTTTCATCTTTTGAAACACTGCTGGAAAAGATGGTGAATGATGATGTTTGTACAATTTTCTGGTTGTTGTTGTTGAGTTGAAATTTTCTTTGCTGTCCTAATCTGAATTTATTTCTTTTGACAGAGATAACTGCTTCTACCAGTGTGTCACCATTGTTGGCAGCCAATAATATTTTTTCTATTGACCTATAAGCTGCCTACACCTATGTCTTGTGAACTTCAAGTTTTCGTCGCATTTTTCAAATAGACGAAACTTTAATTTCTTGAGACTTTTGCACATTTGTCTTCGTAAATTTTTCACGACTGTAAGCATGAAAACTTCCCCTTTCGAGGTCACATTCTGATCACTATCTGAACTGTCATGATTTTTTTTAATCAATGTGCTTACTGCGCTTACCTTTGTTTATCATTGTGTAGCTGAAAGAATTTTCGAATTGTATTCACTGGTCATTCTTATATTGATTGTGGGATTGTGTTTCATTGAGTTTGCAATACATTAATCTTTGGATTTGAACTTTATATGACTTGCCTAATCATTAAATCTTTGAAAATACATAAGGCTTTGATTAAACTTTTATATACATGTGATATAATCCTTATGATAATCTTTTCATAAATTTGGCTTGTCGATTATACGAAATTCGTTTGGCACTTTGATAAACTTTTGATTATATACGTTGGCGCATGTTTAATATTGGGTTTTGATTTATATGTCGGATTTGGAAACGTTATGGTATAACACTTGCGCACATTGGTATGCACATATCCATTCGATTTCATTGTTTGTGCACATGGCTTAATGGTTGAACCATGCTTTAATGGGTAGAACAGTAAACTGGTGGTTGTACTTTCATAATAACTCTTATGCATGGCCAGAGATAACCTCTACAACCCTTGCACACTTTGCATTAATGCCTGCATCCTTGCCAAGTTACCTCTATTGATTCTTGGGAAAATCTCTGAGCCCACTCTGTTCAAACCCTTTCCCCTTAGCCCAGATCACTGTATGTTCTCTCCTGGCTCCTGTAGGGCGAATTCAAACCCCCTGGTGTTCAGAGTTAGTTTTGGTTTCATTATTGCCAGAGAAGACTACCCCGTAATTGCTCCCAGAGTCACGTTTTTGCGTGAGCGATTCTGGGCAAACGGATTTGAATTAGCTCAAACCGTTGAAAACCCAGAACCATTTTTAGCCCCTTTACCTTCATTGTAGGTGGTTTCTTCAGAAAGTGAGCTACTACAGAGATCTAGCTCTCGTTTTACAGGTCAATTTATCAGTGGCTAGAACATGCATTTTGAGTCTGTATGCATTCCTTCAGATCTATTCTTCAGAACTCCCTCTCACCCATCAAGTAGCCTCGTCGTCACACAGGTATGATCGATATCAATCGTTTTTTGTAAATAATCCAGCTTTATATAATGAATTCGAATTCGGTTTTGAATAGCTCTGATTACAGCGTGGATTTGCTCTGTCACATTGTATGCATGTTATACATAGCTATGCTTTGACTAAATGGAATTTTGTTTTCCCAGTTTAGCCCTGATTGGATTTCCTTCGATTTGATTGATCGTGGTATGGATTTGATTGGTTTGATTTAGCTTAAATTGGATGCTCTACTGTCAATTGAAGTTGTTTGTATCTAGTATAGACACAAGATGTTTCTCATATTTCGATTTTAAACACAATAAAGTTTCGATTTGAATTGGTTATAATGTATACGATATGATTGGCAATAATGGTTAACTGTTACGGTTTTATCTCCCATATGACTTTCGACCAACAGAGATACAATTCGGATTATGTTCAATATGTTTCTGTTAATATGCACCCAAACTATGGATAGATACGATTCATAACAGTTATACCCAGCCGTTTAATACACATTGGTTTGCTCCACCATGTTATCAGTTCGATTCATATTGCAATGAATTTGTTGTTTGAGTTTGATTTGAAGAATGAAATTGACTGTATCCAGGTTCACGATTTGTTTCTATATTAAACTCATTCGTGATTTGTTTTGATTGTTTGCCCAGTTTGCAATTATGAATTCTGTTGATTCTATTATGATGGTGATTACAATTAAGATCCTGTCTGTTGACTGTGCAAGGATCAATCACAAAATTGGCTGGGTTAACGATGTTGCATATGATTTCGTTTACACATAATCATAACAGTCTTTCCATCTGTACATTCGATTGAACGATTTGAATCTTTTTGCTATATCCTTACAGCTATTAAGATTGGAAAATGATCGTGTTGGAGTTCATAATGGAATATCAATTTCAATTCATGATTCATTTTCAACTGTTGGTTGTTAATTTAATTTGATTTTATTTAAAAAAGATTTGATTTAAATTCAATTCTGATTCTGTAGCTAAGCCTGTAGGATTTAATTTTTACCATTTTGTTAATAAAAAAGTCTTCTAACTTGTCTATTTTGGATCCATTACAAGTGAATTCGAAATTGCATGGATTGGATGGACAGTTTGGGGGATATTTCAAATATTTCACTTGCATTTTAGTTTCCTAGTTTAGTCGATTTTGGGATATCTCCCTGATTATGTAAAACAGTTTGATATTATCCACATGGAGGTTTTACCCTGTGGAGAGACTTATAAATACCTATCATTTTTTTAATAATGATCATCTTCATTCATGGGAGAACAAGGATATGGAGTTTTAATACAGACTGAAGCAGAATTTGGTGTTTTGTTACAGCTTTAGCTTCTTATTATATCAATATTTTGTTTCATGTTGTGTATATCAATTTGTATCTGGTTAATGACTACTTTAGCTATCTTAATCATGTGAAAATGATATAATTGAATCATTGTTATCCATATCTGATTTCTTCCCAATGTTTAAAGAACATAACAATTGTTGATTCAGTTTGTGAATGGCAGATTTCTCTTCTTCATAAGTTGAATTATGAAATATAAGTTTTTGCATAACAGGTTTCCCTTATTGCAGAGATTTATAAATCATAAAATTGTTATGATTTTTTATGTCTTGTTTGTCCTGTAAACAACTCAAAGAGCAGCGCAGCCTATCGTTTACAAGAAGCTTATGGACTAACCGGTGTGAGTTTACTTCCTCCGACCATCTTCAAAGTCATCATACACGGGACAAATTAGGAGCGTTTCCAGGTTAGTTAGTCACTTCTTTGTTTACTATTCTTATCGGTAGTTTAGTTTAGATATAAGTCTAATTAGATTTATATTAGATTGTTTAATTTCAATAAATATATTAGATCGTTTAATTTCAGTAAGTTTTATTTCTTTTTCATAAAATCATAAAATCAAAAAACATATCTGACTGTCTTAGGGCAGAAAACAGATGATTTTTACAGGTTTTATTCAAATCTGCAAGTTGTAGATAATGTATATTTGTGAATAAGTTGTAATTCAATTAGTAATTAAACAACTAATTATTAGAGTTAGTGTAATTAGTAGTTTGTATATAGAATAGTTAGATTAGTTTATTTTAGTAGTTTGTTTTAATTAGTTCAGTTTGTTTTATTAGTTTTAGTTAGTTTTAGTTAATTTAGTTTGTTTTATTTGTTTTAAATAGGTTAGTTAGTTTAGATTAGTTTTATCTTTGATTTTCCTAGGATCTTAGAGCAGCCAACGGAGCCATTAAACCCGTCAAGGTGGTTCATTCCAAACGGCTTGGGTTATTAGACAACCCCGGACCTGTTCCACTCTCTCAGTTGACGGACGGACAATTTTGCCCGTCAACAGGTTGGTACAACAAGCAGTGAGATTAGATTGTGACAGTCAGAGTGCAATCTTCCTAGAAAAGAACCCATCTTATCATTTGAAGACAAAGAATATTGATGTTTAGTATCACTTTGTGAGAGACATGGTTGAGGAAAAGAAGGTGTTGCTGGAAAAGGTTGACACTTTGAAGAATGTTGCAGATTCATTGAAAAAGTTTGTGAGCACAGAAAATTTCTCCTGGTGTAGAGTAACAATGGGCATTGTTGCCTTGGATTGTTGACTATATAATCCCCTAGATCCCTGGATGCAAATAAAACAACAACTGGGAGAATGTTGGGTATGTGTTATATTATTTGCATGTGTGTGTGGGTACGTCAGATATGAAAAATGCATCTGACGATCCCTCTAGTGGCGCTCTTTGTGTCGTGTGCACCAGGCGCTTTCCTAAGGGGGTCCCCAGGGGGGGGCAAGTATTCCCCCCCTGGTTACACGCAACGTTCTTCAACGGGCAGTAGCCCGGGGCAATGCCCAAAAAAAAAAATCAGGCGGTTTTTGCTATTTTTAGCGGTTTTGTAAATTAATCCCGGATTAAGGGATTAGGGTTTTGGTATCTATGGAATACCTAAAAAAATTGTATATATATTGTATGGTGAATGGTGAAATTCAATATAATGAATATAAGAAAGTTTTTCCCGGTTGAGGGTTTCCAGTATAAAATCTTTGTGTACTTTGTGTATGAGCCATTAATTAAATTTTGTTTTTCTTAAGAATATATATGCATTGCTTTACTTCACAGGTTTAAAATGTACATGAGGTAGTGTTCTTGTGCATTGAAAAATGTTGGAGGTATATACTTTTTCATTTCACACATTAGCTGAGTAATTTCTCTCTTCCAATACTTTATATCATCTTCATGGATTTCTTTCAATGACAACCATCTACATGAGATCATGACACAAGAAAGTAACATGTTTCAACATAAAATAATATAATATATTAAATTACATGTAAAACACATGTCATTAAGTACAACAACAAATTGAAAGAACATTTTTCATATAAATCACAACTACTTACCTCATGTATTTTCCAAGATCATATATAACTTGTTTGACATTGTTGTCAAAGTTGTTTGGGAGAGATAGCAGTAGAACATACTGTAACAAAAACAATGAATCGTTATTTGTTTTGACCAAAGTAGACAAAAAAAATAAAAAACTTAAAGGATGTATAAGGCCAATATATATAAATATGTATACCAAAATTATTACCTTAATGAAGGTATGAAAATCATGTGTTTTTACCCCACCAAATTCACCTTTCTTCGTTAAGATATTATATATGTTTGAAGCAAAACCCGTGGGAAATTTAGTTCTTTGAATGACCTATTTTACATCATTTCTTTGTTGCTTTGTTAATAACTATGAAAGGTTATTTTGGTATAGTCCATCTCTATTTGATCAGATCACACTTTGCATTGCATGATTGGCTTCCTAAATGTCAGTACAAATTTTGACAATTTTTTCTTTATCCCTCCTACCATCTATGATTCGCCATAATGTTTATGTCACATTCTTCCGATATGCATTGTATCAAACAAATGAGCTATTTTTAGCTCCTCATAGTAGAGAAACCTCATGAATTGAGTGGCATGACATTTCATTCCTCACAGAATCCCATTATTAATACCTTCATGATGGAGGCCTTCATGAAGCATAAAATAAATCACAAAAATAATTATCAAATATGGTAAAATAAATTCAATGATTAAAATAAACATTAAAAACATTACATTATATACGATACATAAATAAATTGTGTACCTTGACTATTTCTATTATATTCCAACCTCCATAGGTGAGGTGTAATTCTTCGTGGTTTTAAACCAGTCTCTTCTTTCCCATTGAAAACATGTTTTTTTGTAGTATGATACCTATGGTTCTTAGGGAGGAGGTGTTTATAATCATAAAACACCACCTTTCCTAAACTTTTTGAATGATTATACTTCATCTTACGAACACAAACTGGACATACAAATTTACCCTTTGTTTGAAGACCTACAACAGATAGATTAATGTCAATTATACAATGCAATTATTTAAAAATTAAACATGCAACATGATATCTTTAAAAAATTGTATAGTATTAAAGAGAAATAGAATGCTACATACCACAAAAATGTGTTAGTCCTATGGCATCATGAATTGTCCATACAAGTATTTCACTGAATTTAAATTTCTTCTCCCCAATTGGTTTACAGATGTCATACATAGTGATGCTAGCCCATAACTTTAGTAGCTCGTTGATAAGAGGGTCGATATATACATTCATATCTTTAACCCGGTACTTACCTAATTGTTTGAAATTACACATAATTACTATAACCATGATATGTATATATAAATAAATAAATAAACAAAAGATATTATGCAAAAAACAAAACAAATGAAAATGTTACATTCAAAAAATTAATGTAAACAAATTATACCTAGAACAATCATTGTCAACATTATGTGCTCCCTCTTTATTGACATCCAAGGAGGAATGTTATTGTGGCTAACAAAAATAGACCACACTGAGTAAATAGACCTAAGCTCTCTAAATGGATTAACACCATGAGCTGCCAATGAAAGCCTAACATTACGAGGTTCATATTTGAAATATTCCCATTTTTCCTCAATTTCCCTAAATGCATAACCATCGGCAAGCATTCAAACAACACCATATCCACTTCTGTTATGTGCATGGTTATCCATAAATTGTGTTATGATTTCACACATGAAAAATCGCTGCAAACAAGGAATTATGGGAATATGACGAAAAACCTTTCGAGGCACCATTTTTGTTACTTGATCGGTTCAACATCTACTGATACAACATTGCAGGAATTCTATTTTCGAAGCATGTTGTCCATAATATATAATATCATCATTAGGAAATTCATCTATAGTTTGATAATCCATTCCAATGTCTTTCATAATGGCATGCAAATCTCGATATGTGTGAGGTAAAATATTTGACGATGGTAAGAAAAATTCACCTAACAATCTACAACATAACAAATAACTATTTAATGTAAATAATATTAATCATAAAAATTGCATTCTTATTTTACACATTAATTAACACTAAAAAAAATAGAAAAAAAGTCAACATTTATGTACAATATGAGATGAAACATATTACATACCTTAGGATCTGTGTCATACAAGTGTTCGAAAAATTATTCATAACCTTTAAGTTCACTAGCAGCAATGTAGCGGAGAGAACATTTTCTCTTGAGCCTTCATAAAATCGTTTATTTATCTTTTCTAATAGAGGTTCATCATAAATAGCATCACTGTCCCCATCCTCATTCGGCTGAGCAAACAAATATTGGATCATTTGATTTGTCCCATAATATTCTTCCATGGGATCATTAACTTGATTTGTCCCATCATCTTCTTCCATGAGATCCTCATTTGCTTGATCATGTTCCTCAGCTTGTACAACATCAGTTTTACTAGTACTACTTGGTGCAATATTCTGCAGAAAGTTAGAGGGCAACTCTAACTTTATAATTACAAACAATCATGCAAAATTAGTGTGTACTATAAAAAATATTCAATATATATATATAATTTTGTATAAAATTGACAATATAAAAACAGATAATGAATATATAGCTAATTACCATGGGACGATATTCATTTGATCCCCCATAAATGTGCCCATATTTCCTACAATGTTTTGTAGTTGTTTCTATTAAAATTATTACGGGACGTGTAAGGAAGCATTTTTTGCAAGGGAAATAACATATACCATCACCCTTTTCACCCACTTTACTTTTTTTCCCACCTCTAATATGTTGCGACATTCTTCTGCATAAAAATACTCTTTCGAAACCGTCGTTGTTATAGCAAGAATGTTCCAACATCTCTAATTTGCAAAATATTTATAGATATTTTTCTCGTCGCAAGAGAGATGAAAGTTGACCAAATCAATGTTGACTTTGTCAAACAATATAATGGTCAATGTTGACTTTGTCAAATAATACAATGGTCAATGGTTATCGTCAATCTTGCGACGATAACCAAAGGTCATCGTAAGAGAAACGACTGTCCACTATCTTCATGTTCGTCTCTCTTGTGACAAACATTTGGGTTCATCGCAAGAGAGACAATTCGGGTTTCATTTATAAAAAAAAGGAAAAATTGAACTCTTTCTCTTGAATTTGCGACGAAATAGTACTTTCGTCGCAAGTAGTCATTGCAAATTTTTCAATATGTAGTAGTGAGGACTCTTTTCCCATATACTAACTCATAGGGTGTGCATCATGTATTAGTCCTTCATGTGGTTCTGTAGGCCCATAAGGCTTCGATAAGTCTATCGGCCCAATCCTTGAGGTGTAATCTAACAGTTTTGTGATGATCTCCTCAAGGATCTTATTAGTCCCTTCCACCCTTCCATTTTCTTGTGGATGGTATGGTGTTTTTATTATGTGCTTTATCTTGTAGTTGTCCATCAAATATCTAACAAGTTGTGGTGTGAACTGATTTCCTCCATTGGTCACTATCTCTCGTGGTATTTTTAACCTTACAAATATCTCTTCATGGAGAAAACCCACTACTTCATGTTAGGTTGTCTCCAAAATTTGTTTTTCCTCCATCCATTTTGTAACATAGCCTATACAGACAAGGAATCTATAGGAGTGTCGATGGGAAGGGGTATTTATTGGTCTCAAAAAATAAATAGCCCATTTTTCAAAAGGTTCTAACACCATATGTGGTTGTAGTCACATTTCATCTGCTTGTATTGGTCTACCCATGTGTTGATAGTTGTCACACCTCTTCACATACTCTTTGGTGTATCTAAAAAATGTGAGCCAATAATGCCCCTGGTGGATTTCCTTGTACCCAGTTATTTTATCTGCAAAGTGGCCCCCACATGGGCCATCATGGTCGTATTTTAATATCTCATGGACTTCGTCCTCTTGTACACATCGTCTGGTAATCAAATCATGCCCATTGTAGAAGAGGTGGCTCAATCCATGAAAATATTTCGCTTTTCCTTACTATACTTTGTTGTTCTTTAGGGGTCAAATAATGCATAAGTTTGCATGTAGCCAAAAATTTAGCAATGTCTACAAACCAAGATCAATTAGTATACACTGCAAAGAGATGTTAATATGGAAAAAAATCTTCTATTGGAGGTTCATTCTCATTAGATGTTATTTTATAAAGGAAGTCAACAACTACATATTGTCTTTTTTCTGGTTTATATCTAGAATGGTAATATCAAATTATTGCAATAAAAGAAACCATCTAGTGACCCTACCATTGGTGATTGGTTTCTTCATTAAATATTTGATAGCAGTATGATCAATGTGTAAGATTACATACTATCCAGTAATGTAGTGTCTAAACTTGTTTATTTCATGAATAACAACAAGAAACTCTTTTTCAGTTACCATATAGTTCAATTATGCATGCAAGATATTCTTACTGACATAGTAAATTGCATATGGGTCATTTCCTTCGAGTTGTTTGAGAACGGCTCCAACAATAGAGTCTGATGCATCTGTGGAAATGTAGAATGGGAGGGTCAAATCAGGCCCTTTTAGTACATGATCTTCAGATACATTAACTTTTAATTCATTAAGAACATGCTGGCATGTCTTTGTCCATACAAAATTAGTGTCTTTGTTAAGTAAAGAGAATAATAGATGAGCAATACATAAAAAAAAATTCAATGAATCTACGGTAATAACTAGCATGTCCTATAAATCTTCATACATGCTTTTGTGAATTTGGAGTTGGGAAATTCAGTATTACCTTTATTGTTTTTGGATCGACTTGAATACCTTTCTTTGAGATGTGTGTCCCAGTACGATGCCATCAATTTCCATCATAAAAAAAAAAAAATCATTACTTAGGGAAACATTTGACTCATTGAAAATATTAACATATTTTCCAGATTGGCTAATGCCTCATCAAATTCGTCCCCATATGTTGTGAAATCATCCATATATATTTTGAAGAAATCATGAACTAGATCATAGAATATATCTATAAAGACTCGTTGAAAGGTGGCGGGGGTGTTGCATAACCCAAATGGTACAACATGGTAGGTGAATGTACCCTAAGGACAAGTGAACATTGTTTTCTCTTGGTCTTCAGGGGTGATTTGGATCTGGTTGTATCCAGTGAATCCATTGAGGAAAGAAAATTACTTCTTTCCTGCTAATGTGTCTAGGACCTAGTTGATAAATGGTAAGTGGAAGTGATCTTTATGTTTTTATTTATTTATTTCTCTATAATATAAAAAAAATATCCATTTATCATTTTTCTTTGGTACCATGACAAAAGGGGAGACTCACTAGCTATCAGAAATGGGATAGATGAAGTTAGTTGTAAGTAGTTTCTATAACTCTTCTTTGACTATGTCTTTCATTGTCAGGTTCATCTGGAATTGGGGTTGAAGAATGGGTTTGGATCCTTCCTTAATATATATATATATATATATATATATATATATATGATGTGTACACAAGTCGAGATGGATTTCCTTCATTTCATAGTAATCCTAGGTGAAGGAATCATTATTCTTTTGCAGCACTTGAACCAATCGCTCCCTTTGTTGTTCAATTATTCCTCAGTTGATTTCCAAGGTTTTCCTCGGGTTGACTTCTATGGTTTCTATAAGGGATCCTTGATATTTTTATGGCGCAGGTTCATGTTATGTGGGTGAAATTCTTGTTGAGGCTAAATAAACCTAATTTTTTGGTTTCATAACATGCTCAAGAATATGTGTGTCTCCTGAGGAAGAGGAAGAGGCTATAAAATTGTTAATTTCATCATCCTATGTTTAATCTCTTATATATAGGTAATTATTTATGGAGAGGAATTTATGATAGTCCTCTTCTTCATCACTCTCTTCTCCATCAACCCAAAGTCATGTTTCTAGATCTATGTTGGGTTTGGAAGGAGGGTAGAGGGTTAATTGTTTGGTGGATGTCCCATGGGAAATAGTCATGTTGCCTGATCGACAATCGATGTAGGCATCAGCAGTGGCTAACCACGGTCATCCCAGGATTAGAGGATACCCTCCTTTTAGGACCTCACAATGTACCTTTTTGCTCACACCTTTTTCTACCATTACACCCTTTTTTCACTCACATTTAAACTTACATTATCACCTTACCCTATCCCTCCAAAGGTAAATAACGTCTCTTCTCCTTACTATATGTTTAATCTATTTTTCATATAATTTTACATTACTCTCGTACTTAACCATTGATCAGAAATGTATAAGTGCTGAAATAGTTCGAATTGCAGATTAGCATTGAGGCCTGTTGTTGAAATAGTTAAAGCACGCAAACCCTGTGGCTCAAACAGTCTGTGGACTACGATGCTGAAACAATAACTCACACAGAAGAAGCTGCTACACTCTCCATGGTCAACGATACCGAAACAACAACTCACACAGAAGAAGTTGTTACACAGTCTGTGGTCTACGATGTTGAAACAACAACTCACACAGAAGAAGCTGTTACACCCTCCATGGTCTACGATGCTGAAACAACAACACAAAACTATTACATTGACCACAACAGCCGCACCTTGAGCTAGCATTAACCATTGCTGCTGCCTAAGACCAAGTTGTTAAAACAGTCAGAACGCAAATCCCGTGGCTGAACCAGCCCGTGATTTGCGATGCTGAAACAGCATACAAAAACAGTAACAAGAAGACAAATAAAGAAGTTGTTACTCCAGCCGCAACAACAACACCCCACTCAGCACTTGTAATAGCATTCTGTTGCGGGAGACTAGGATGTCCTATTCCAGTTTAGAAAGTCGATCTGACTAAGAATAGGACTCAGATGTACACCTGTAATTTGTTGATCAAATTGTATCGAAGGGATTATCCTCTTTAAATAAGAGGAAATCATCATTAGAGATCATCATCTTTTTGGCTAAGAAAGGATTTACAGAGAAGGACGTGTTTTACTTCCGACATTGTAATATGATACAGTTGATAGATGAATAAAAGACTGTTCTGAGCATTTCTCTCTAGTTCCTTTTGTTTCAGGGGAATCTTGTGAGAAGGGAGGGCCCACCTTCTTCACAAGATTCACCCATTAGCTTAGCAGTGTGTTAGTGTTATTTCTGTTCATGCCTTGATTAAATTCTATTTTGTTGAAACACTACTTTACTGAACTCTGTTTTACTGAAACACTTCCTTACTGAACTCTGTCTTGCTGAACTTTGCTTTAATGATTGTTACATTGTTTTCATATGATTCATGCTTGGGTAAATGTTAATCATTCTAGTTAGTAATCATGTTTGGTGAATTTATGAAAGCATGATAATCAGGAACAGGTGATGAAGATCCCTGCTCGGGGATTAGGGTCTTGTCCCCTGTTAAGAATTAATCAGCCTTCCGTGTGCATGAATTATTTTGATTAGTAATGAGTTCATGAAAGTGTGTTAATCGGAAACAGGTGTTGAAGATTCCTGCTTCAAGAATAGGGTCTTGTTCTCTGTTAGGGAATAGTTAGCCTTCAGTGTGTGTTAATCATTTCGATTAGTAAAGAGTTCATGAAAGTGTGATGATCGGAAAAAGGTGCTGAAGATTCCTGCTTTGGGAATAGGGTCCTGTTATCTGTTACAGAATAGTTGGTCTTTCCTTTTGCAGTGTCCTGAAAGATTTTTTTCCTAGGTTGTTATTTTCTTAATGTAATCCAGGATTCTTTGGATAGTTACTTCTTTAACTCTGCAATAGGTAAGTTGCTTTCATGTAATTCAAATTAGAACTTCAGTTTACCCAAGGCAAGGTGTGCTTAGTATATTTTTACTACAACTCTAAGATTTTTTTGAGATTGAGCATATATAGTGTGTGATTACCTTTGAAATAAACAGACTTCCTTGGGTTGACAATTTATGTAGCACTTGATTGTTTAGTTAAATAAGCAATTATAGTGACCAACATTTTGGCATCGTTGTCGGGGAAGGTAATTATAGATTTCAAAAGCACTTATGATTTTTCAGATACAAAGATTGCATGAGAGGACACGGAGACCCCAAAGACACTGACCCTACAGATGGCAGGGGCAGAGGAAGGGGAGGAAGAAAGACTTACATTGACGAGATTATATCAAATTTTGGATCTGTTGCTCAATGACCAAACTCTCGGAAACCAAAATCCCAACCTTCATTTCAAGAAAACTTTGAGACGGGGAAAGAAGTTTGGAGTCCTGAGACAGTCAAGAAACCAACAGGAAACATTGAGGACAGAGCAAGCACAGCAGGGGATCAAATTGAAGAAAACGTGGATGAGTACAATGAAGAATTGCATCTTGAAGAACAGGCAGGTCCTGAAGGAGAGGTAAATGATGAAAACTCTTTTTCCACATTAGGATTTCCTATTGGTGATCTTCCTAGAGGGGTAGCCCCCATGAAGAATATTCCACTCTCATCATTACCTAAATTTCATGGTTTATCTTCAGAAGATCCTGATGAATTGCTTTTTGAGTTTGACATATTATGCAGAAGTTATGATTACATTTCCAATGCTCAAAAATTAAAACTATTTCCAGCAACATTGAAAGGAAATGAACTAAGATGGTTCATGAGTCTTGGAGGCCATGTAATCACAACATGGGACCAAATGAAACAGAAATTCTTGAATAAATACCAGGGATGTTGCCGAACAAGAGAAAAAATGGAGGAACAACTATTTAAGATGATGCAGAAAGAGGATGAAAATCTGGAGGACTTTGTAGAAAGGCTACAGTATAATCTACAAAGATCCAGTCACCCCAATGTAAGTAAAGATATTCTTAAAACTATATTATCAAAAGGAGAAAGGGATGACTGTCTAGATATGTTGAATATGCTTGGAAAAGGGGACATATATAAAGAATCATATGATGAAATTGTTAGCCTATGCAAAAGATGTTCAAGAGGAGCTTCGAGAAATAGATCAAATGGCAGGGATACCACATTTTCAAGAGTCCAAAAATCAGCCAGTGGGGGAGCAACAAGAGCCGAAATAGGTAATTTACTTGAAGGTTTTAAAACTGAAATGTTAAGCTCTTTTGCCTCACAAATTGACACCCTGCAGATTCAAAAGAAGCAAGCAGAAGCAGAAGCAGCCCTGTCCATCTTTTGTTCTAAATGCAGAGAAAGGCATCCACGAAGGGAATGTCCATTGGACAAAAATCCAATATGCACCATCTGTGATAAAGATCATGAAACTCAACAATTCCCTTCTTTACCAGGAATCAAAGCAGCATTGCAACCAACTGATGAAGAAGCTGAAGCTGTCTATCTGCTGACATAGAGAAGGCAATGGAAACTGCGGGGACAAGGTATGAATCCTAACACGCCATTCACATATTCTAATCGTTGGAATAACTATCCTTCTTTTAATCAAATGAATTACCCTCCCTATAATCAAATGCATTACCAAATGAATTACCCACCCATGCAACAAACTAACCCACCCTTTATTGATCTGTCAATGTGGACTCCTTGGCCCCCACAACAACAACAACCGTATCAGAACCAATGGAATCCAAATTGGAGAGGAAAACAACCCCCGTTCCCAAATCAATTACCTCAATCACAATTTCTGCAACCACTCTCCTTACCACCAGGTACTCCACCGAACAATCAAATGATGAGACCCCAACTACCTATACAACCCAACCCTAACCCCAATAATAAAGCTATGCAGTGCATTGATATTCATAACCAGCCTACATTTTCTCTTCTCCCTGCGCAATGCAATGATATTCATTTACGATCTGGGAGAATAGTAGAACCTATCATAGTTGATGTTACCTCTTCTGATAAAGAGGAAATAAAAGAGCATGATGTACTTGAAGAGGTACAACCATCCTCTAACACTGCTGCTGAAACAGCAAAACCACCATTTCATGAGCGTTTAGCTTTGACTAAAACGCCTGAGCCACCTACTTTCAATATTCTAGGGGAATTACAAAATCTTTATGTCAAAATTCCTCTATTACAAGCACTCCGAGATGTACCAATTTATGTCAGGACTATGCGAGACATTTGTATTAAGAAACCTGGTAGGAAAATTAAAGATCCCCTCACAGTTCACGTCATGGGTGACTTGTCTGCACTAATGTCAGGTAAAGTTCCCCCAATTAAATATGGTGATCCAGGCCACCCTACCGTCTCAGTACAAATTGGAAAAACGATAATCCCTCAAGTCCTGGTAGACTTAGGTGACACTATCAATATTATGACTCTGGAAACCTCACAACTATTACAATTGCAAAATGAAATCAGAGACACCCCAACTATCCTAGAATTAGCTGACCGATCCACAATTAAACTGGAGGGAGTCATTGAAGACCTAATTATCTCAGTAGAATCCTGGAACTATCCAGCTGATTTTGTGGTATTGCAGCCTAAAACAAAGTTGGGGGGGCACCCTTTAATTTTGGGCAGGCCTTGGCTAGCCACATCAGATGCTTTTATCAGTTGTAGATCAGGCTCAATGACAATTTCCAACGGTTATGAGACTAAACAGCTTACCCTCTACCCTCACGCTACACCCCTGATTAATAATGATAATTATGTATGGGTAGACTTTGAGGATCAACTTACTCAACCCATCTTGACTATCGGACAAGCTCTAAGCCTTAAAGACGCCACTGAGGATGAAGTAATTAATAATTTTATTTGTGAACCCTCCTCCGTGACTCCTAAAACTCACAACCAGCTAGCTGCACTTTTGGAGTCAGATAATCAGGAAAACCTTGACTCTGAAAACCCACCTCAAACATCTACCACCATCTCTTCTAAAAGCATACCAGTAGAAATTGAACCTGGAAAAACACTGAACATAAACCCCAATCTGACAGATGCTGAAACACAACAATTAATGAAGTTACTTCTTGAACATAAAGAAGATTCGCTTGGGACTATACATATATGAAAGGAATCTCTCCTGAATTATGTACTCATCGTATATATATCAAGGAAGATTGTCAACCGATCTACCAATCTCAATGACGAATGAACCCTAATTTAAGAGAAATCCTTAAAGAAGAACTTCAAAAATTGCTCAATGCAGGGTTTATATATCCTATATCAGACAGTGAATGGGTTTCCCCATTGGTAATAGTTCCTAAGAAAAATGGAAAATGGAGAGTATGTGTTGACTACAGAGCCTTAAATAAAGCAACTCAAAAAGATCACTTTCCATTACCATTCATTGATCAGGTGTTAGACAGTTTGTCAAGGAAGAAATTTTTCTCCTTTTTAGATGGTTTCAGTGGGTATAATCAGATCAAAATTGCACCACAAGATCAAGATAAAACCACTTTCACTAGCCCTTGGGGAACTTTTGCTTATAGAGTTCTCCCATTTGGACTATGTAATGCACCAGCAACCTTTCAAAGAGCAGTTATAGGAATCTTCTCTGATATGCTTAATGACTCTATGGAAATATTTATGGATGACTTTACCCCTTATGGTGTTTCTTTTCAGGAAGCACTACAAAACCTTGAGAAAGTACTTAAATGATGTATACAATCCCACCTCTCCCTAAGTATAGAAAAATGTCATATGATGATGAGTGAAGGAATAGTGCTTGGACATTTTATTTCATCTCAAGGAATCCAGGAGGATCCATCCAAGATACAAGTCATTAAAGACCTTCCTATTCCCAAAACCCAAATAGAGGTAAGAAGTTTTCTAGGACATGCTGGGTACTACAAAAGATTTATCAAAAAAAATTCCAAAATAGCTTCTCCCCTGTTTGTGTTATTGATGAAAAATGTTGAATTCAAATGGACTAATTCTTGCCAGGAAGCATTTAATACACTTAAACATCAGTTATCTACAGCTCTGATTCTTAGAGGACCTGATTGGACACTTCCCTTTCATATATCCTCTGATGCTTCAGACACTGCAATAGAAGTTGTCTTGGGACAAGAAGAAAATCATCTCCCTTATGCTATTTACTTCATCAGCAAGAATATGACTCCTGCTGAACTTAACTATACAGTTACCGAAAAGGAATTCTTAGCAGTTATCTATGCAATTAATAAATTTAGACATTACATCACTGGCTATTCTACTCTTGTCCATACTAATCACTCAGCTATTAAATATCTAATGAACAAACCTATCACAAATGCTCAAGTCACCAGATGGTCACTATTATTGCAAGAATTTGATATTACAATTGTAGATAGACCAGGAAAAGAAAATGTAGTTGCTGATTTCCTTTCTCGGTTAACACTTGATGATGATACCCCAGTAGATGATTCCTTTCCTGATGAATATATATTTGCAGTATCTTCTCACTCACCTTGGTATGCAGACATCGCTAACTACTTGGTTGCAGGGAAGTTACCACCACACCTATCCCACCGAGAGAAAAGAAGAATCATTCAACAAAGTGCTCGGTATAGTTGGATAAGTGGGTGTCTTTTTCATACAGGCCCTGATCAAGAAATCCGAAGGTGCATTAGAGAAGATCAGGTTTATGACCTACTAAAAGCTTGTCACGATGGCCCTTGTGGAGGGCATTTTGCTGATAAGAAAACAACACATAAAATTCTCAGGATGGGGTATTATTGGCCCTCACTTTTTAAAGATGCAAAGAAATATGTCTGGGCCTATGATAGCTGCCAAATAATGGGCCAACCTAATCATAGAGATGAAATGCCATTAAACCCCCAGATATTACTTGAACCATTTGAAAGATGGGCCTTAGACTTTGTAGGACCCATTAACCCCCCATCCAATCAAAAAGTTTACATAGTGGTCTGCACAGACT
>ML778059.1:252143-290910 GCA_009831015.1 Picea engelmannii | reverse complement strand
AGAGAATTAGTTACAGATGGAGGACCTCCTTTCACTTCTCATGGTTTTAAAGCCACCCTTCAAAAATATCATATTCAGCATAGAATGACTACAGCATACCACCCCCAAGCCAATGGACAGGTGGAAAGCACAAATAAAGTAATGGAAGCCATTCTCACAAAAACAGTGAAGGAAAACAGAAAGGATTGGTCTCACAGACTCCCCGAAGCATTATGGGCCTACAGAACTACCTGGAGAAATACTACAGGATTCTCTCCCTATGAATTAGTTTATGGAAAGAGTGATGTCTTTCCTGTGGAATTTGAAATCAAAACCTTAAGGACTGCTTCAGCTGTCAACCTTGATTTGACCGATGCACAGGCAGCTAGGTTGCAGCAGCTTAATGAATTGGATGAAAAAAGACTAGATGCCATTCATCAGACAACTATGATTCAACAGGAAAGATCAAAATGGCATGACAAAACCATCAAGCATAAGCAATTCCAAAAAGGTAATTGGGCCCTACTGTACGACTCTCGGTTTAAAGAATTTCAAGGGAAACTACGTACAAGATGGCTTGGACCCTACGAAGTAGACACTGTTTTCCCCAATGGAACAGTAAGGCTCCTCACAATCAATGACTCTAAAACATCGCTACTCGTAAATGGTCATCGGCTCCGTCTGTACCAGCGCCCTATTTCCAAAGAAGATTTTAAGGCCATATGTGTGGCAGACTCTCGTTACCTCTTTTTAGAGGGGACTCCTACCCCTCATTGCAATTAATTCTTTTAATTTCTTTAGTATTAGATTAGATTTCGTTTACTAATAATCCATGTCAAGAAATACCATGTTACAATTGATTTTTGCAGATTCTCGATCAAAGCAAAGGCCTACTAAGGAAGGAAGATCTTACTTCAAGATGAGCAAAGCTCCCCCATTGCTGAAACACCATTGTTCAGCAACCTTTCACCATTTCCCCCATTGCTGAAACATCACTATTCAACAACCTTTCACCATTTCCCCCATTGCTTAAACACCATTGTTCAGCAACCCTTCGCCATTTCCCCATTGCTGAAACACCACTGTTCAGCAACCTTTCACCATTTCCCATTGCCAAAACACCACAGTTCCGCAATTCTTCACATTTTCCCATTGCCGAAACACTATTGTTCAACAATTCTTCACATTTTCCCATTGCCGAAACACTATTGTTCAACAATTGTTCACATTTTCCCATTGACGAAACAACACCGTCCAGCAATTGTTTCGCACTTCTTTCTATGGCTGAAACACCACTGTCAACAACCTTTCATCATTTTCCCATTGCCGAAACACTACTGTTTAGCAATTCTTCACATTTTCTCATTGACGAAACAACACCCTCCAGCAATTGTTTCACCCTTCTTTCTATGGATGAAACACCACTGTCAGCAACCTTTCGTCATTTTCCCATTGCCAAAACACTACTGTTCAACAATTCTTCGCATTTTCCCATTGACGAAACAACACCGTCCAACAATTGTTTCGCCCTTCTTTCTATGGTTGAAACACCACTATCAGCAACCTTTTGTCATTTTCCCATTGCCGAAACACCACGGTTCCGCAATTCTTCACATTTTCCCATTGATGAAACAACATCGTCCAGCAATTGTTTCGCCCTTCTTCCTACGGCTGAAACACCAATTTTTTGACATTTTCTGTCAATAAGATTTTGCGCTCTCATACTACATTTTGTCCTTCCAGTCAACAAATCCTTGATACAATTCATCTAACAAATCAAAAGTCTCCGCCACGGCCAATGTAGAACTATTATGAACAGACATTATATTTTGTTTGAAGTACGAATCAAAAGTTAAAGGCGAGGTATGTAAATTTTATGTAAATACAGTTAAGCTATAGTTAATGAGAAGATTCCAACTCATTATTACCACTCATGCAAAATCATTATTAGCTGCACTTGAAGGGGGGGGAGGAAATATCGAACTGTTATACCATCATTTCACATGAATTAACCACCGCCATTCTTATTCACCATCCTTTCGTTTGTTTCACCACCATTTGCATGCCTTCACTCGAAAAACTCACTCTGCACAGAAGCGGTTACTCGACTCTTTGACGCTGCATTTTACCGAGCTGTTAGATATGGGAGGCCCTGTTATACGGTACGAACCTACCACGACAGCCCTGTTAGAACTGTATCTAGAAGCCTATCAAATTTTTCTGCAGGCAGGATGGCTCGGTTATTTTCAGAGATTTTAGGGGTATGATCAACAACAGGTTCTGCAATTTGCTCAAAATATCCAGGAAGATCATTCCATTGTTCAAGGGGTTCGGATTCCAGTTACAAAAGAGGATATAGTGCAGGTTTCGGGTCTCCCCACCAATGGCCTTCACTTGTTCAGCCGCAAACATATCATCCTTAATGCCCAGCAGGATTTCCTCTTGCCAGGGGAACAAATTGAACCTAAAGGCTAGGGTGTCTGACTCAGCGCGTTGCCGCCTCCATGGCCAAAAGTTGCAAAATTTGTCAAACACTACCTTACCTGTGAAGGCCGATACCAAGTATTCTACCAGCACGATTTTGTCCTGTTGTCTCATTTACGGCATGCTAGATTGGTGAACATTCCTTATTATTTGTTCGGTTGTCTTAAGAATATGTCGCACTACTGTAAAAAGGCTAAAGACCCCGCCCTTTCACTCACCCATCACAATCTCGTTCAACTTCTTATCTAAAAGAGTTTTTCCCAACAAAACCCTCCACTAAACAACCCACCCATAGATCCCCAAGAAGCTGCTGCAATTCCTGAAAACCTTCAGGAATAGCAACCGCAAAACCCTCTAGATTCTCCAGAAATACCTAACAATCCACCTACAGATTCAATAAATCCAATTGACCCACCTACCATACCAATCCTGCCCCACATTTTACCAGAATCATCCACTCCTGCCCTTCATATTCTTAGCGATGATTCTGAACCAGACAATTCTCCCTGTCCCATCATTGAGGAAAATCCCCCACGTAAACGAAATAAAATTCCTTTCTTTCCTCCCTTCTTACAAAGAAAATGAACAAGGGCCTCAACAAGGGCAGCCACTACTACCACCACCCTAAATCCCCAACTCATCCAATCAAAACCCTGTGCACCTCCAACCTCCCAAATTCTGGAATCCTTACATATTTCACCCACGGGCACTGAAACACAAGAACCCAATGCCCAGTGTGTTGCGACATCATCCGTGGAAAATCAAGTAGCTGAAACACAAGAGCCAGCTACCCATTCAGTAGCTGAAACATAAGAACCAGCTACCCATTTGTTAGCTGAAACACAAGAACCAGCTACCCATTTGTTAGCTGAACCACACGAACCAGCTACCCATTCAGTAGCTGAAACACAAGAACCAGCTATAGTTGTCACACAAGAACCAGCTACAGCTGAAACACAAGAACCAGCTACTGATATTGATACTGAGATACAGGAATCAGAGGCCCGGGGTGCCGCAACATTACTTTCTCTACATCAAGAAGATGGAACACAAAAACCAGTTGTCGATCATGTAGTTGCTCCACAAGAACCAGCTAGTGCAGTTGTGACTGCTACACAAGAACCAATCACCCCTCATCCAGAACCAACAATGGCCTCTGTCCTACAAGAAAATGAGTTCCTAAAATATGAATTGGAAGCCTACAAGCAAGAGCTAGTCACGGTAAAGGAAGCCTACGAGAAGGAACTTAAATTGTACACCCTAGCTCGCATAGCAACAGAGGAAAATACAATAGAGAAGCCGTGTCAAGAGTATATGTGCAGTCAATGTGGGGACATCTATTATCAAGAAGGCTACAAAGTCACTCAAATCCCAATGCCAGGAGCTTCCCCTGCACCTGCAACTTTTGCAGTTAAAGAAGAAAACCCTGTTGTTACACAAGAACCAGCAAAACTTGCCAAAAGAAAAAATGAACCCTGGCCTACAACAATTGTCAAATCTGAAACCCCTGTTTTTGTTAATAAAGCTGTACAAATATTGCCTATTGATTAATCTGCCTCTCCTAGCCAGATCAATACCCACACCCTTGTGGAACAAGCCACGCAGACCCTACCTCAGCATATCACCTGCGATGTTGAAACTCAAACTCAACCATGGGTTGAGCAGGCAATAATTGACAAGTGGAAGAAAGATTATGTTGTTACACAAGCCAAAAACCTGTAGGAACATAGACTAATCTGGCTAAACCATATCTATTCAAATTGGGAAGCAGTGGAGCAGACACGCCAAGAATCCCGAGCCCTTAAGAAACAGAACAAAGAACTAAAAGGAAAATTACTCCTGATATTTGACTTGGCACAAAAGTTGTTCGCTGCAAGGAAACCATCCTGCAATTACTCTCTATTCCTCATGGAACAACTTACATGGTTTCAGATCAAATCAATCATAGAAGGAAGACCCCATGCAGTGTTAAATCCAGCAAATTTTATCAAAACCTTTGCAGAAGCCTCTGCTATGGATCAGCACCTCCTCTGTGAGGCATATTTTCATAATGAGGCCATCCCTGAGAACCGACAGCTTAACCTTAACCCTCTTGTCGGTGACATCTAGATTCAGGCACTCACCTCCTTCCTTAACAATCAGATTATATGGCAGGATGACTTCCTAGCTGCCAAGCATAACAAGGATAACTGCCTTCTCTGGATAAGGCCAGAACCACAAAATGCAACCACCTTTGTTACAGAGTATTATCAATTTTTAAAGAAACTAGGGATGACCCAACACATTCAGCAATTACAGACATCAGTGTTTCAGGAGTGTCAACATTTCATTAAATCCACAGAGATTGTTGTCCTACAGGAAAATAACATGTTTTGGCAGCAATCTACTAGGAAAAGACAAGAACACAATCCTTTCAACCCCACTAATCTTGAGATAGAAATCTCCAGGGTACCTAGCTACATCAAGTGTGTTCAGCAATGTGCTGAAAGCTGGATAGGGTATCAATTTCATTTTCCTATCCTTTGGATGTCAGCAGAGAAATATCAAGTTCATTATAAGTTTCCCAAGAAGGCCGAAACAGCAGCTTGGCAAAGCTTACAACACGTTCAAGGGTTCAGAGCTCCAACATACATCACCTTCCACAGTTACTGCTTAAGTAACTTGCACGCTCAGAGTCGGTATTCAGATTCTGATTCAGAGTGAGGTTACGTGGGGACATGCAACATTTTAAGTTGGGGGTGATGTTAGGACCTCACAATGTACCTTTTTGCTCACACCTTTTCCTACCATTACACCCTTTTTTCACTCACATTTAAACTTATATTATCACCTTACCCTATCTCTCCAAAGGTAAATAACGTCTCTTCTCCTTACTATATGTTTAATCTATTTTGCATATAATTTTACATTACTCTCATACTTAACCATTGATCAGAAATGTATAAGTGTTGAAACAGTTCAAATTGCAGATTAGCATTGAGGCCTGTTGCTGAAACAGTTAAAGCACGCAAACCCTATGGCTGAAACAGTCTGTGGACTACGATGCTGAAACATCAACTCACACAGAAGAAGCTGCTACACTCTCTGTGGTCAACGATACCGAAACAACAACTCACACAGAAGAAGATGTTACATAGTCCGTGGTCTACGATGCTGAAACAACAACTCACACAGAAGAAGTTGTTACACCCTCCGTGGTCTACAATGCTGAAACAACAACACAAAACTGTTACATTGACCACAACAGCCGCACCTTGAGCTAGCATTAACCATCGTTGTTGCCTGAGACCAAGTTGCTGAAACAATCAAAACGCAAATTTTGTGGCTGAAATAGCTCGCGATTTGCGATGCTAAAACAACATATAATAGCAGTAACAAGAAGACAAATAAAGAAGTTGTTACTCCAGCCACAACAGCAACACCCCACTCAGCACTTGTAATAGCATTCTGTTGTGGGAGACTAGGATGTCCTATTCCAGTTTAGAAAGTCGATCTGACTAAGAATAGGACTCAGATGTACACCTGTAATTTGTTGATCAAATTGTATTGAAGGGATTATCCTCTTTAAATAAGAGGAAATCATCATTAGAGATCATCATCTTTTTGGCTAAGAAAGGATTTACAGAGAAGGACGTGTTTTACTTCTGACATTGTAATATGATACAGTTGACAGATGAATAAAAGACTGTTCTGAGCATTTATCTCTAGTTCCTTTTGTTTCAAGGGAATCCTGTGAGAAGGGAGGGCCCACCTTCTTCACAAGATTCACCCATTAGCTTAGCAGTGTGTTAGTGTTATTTATTTTCATGCCTTGATTAAATTCTATTTTGCTGAAACACTACTTTACTGAACTTTGTTTTACTGAAACACTACTTTACTGAACTCTGTCTTGCTGAACTTTGATTTAATGATTGTTACATTGTTTTCATATGATTCATGCTTGGGTAACTGTTAATCATTCTAGTTAGTAATCTTGTTTGGTGAATTTATGAAAGCATGATAATCAGGAATAGGTGTTGAAGATCCCTACTCAGGGATTAGGGTCCTGTCCCCTGTTAAGAATTAATCATCCTTCCGTGTGCATGAATTATTTTGATTAGTAATGAGTTCATGAAAGTGTGTTAATCGGAAACAGGTGCTGAAGATTCCTACTTCAGGAATAGGGTCATGTTCTCTGTTAGGGGATAGTTAGCCTTCAGTGTGTGTTAATCATTTCGATTAGTAAAGAGTTCATGAGAGTGTGATGATCGGAAACAGGTGCTGAAGATTCCTGCTTTGGGAATAGGGTCATGTTCTATGTTACAGAATAGTTGGTCTTTCCTTTTGCAGTGTCCTGAAAGATTTCTTTCCTAGGTTGTTATTTTCTTAATGTAATCCAGGATTCTTTGGATAGTTACTTCTTTAACTCTGCAATAGGTAAGTTGCTTTCCTATAATTCAAAGTAGAACTTTAGTTTACCCAAGGCAAGGTGTGCTTAGTATATTTTTACTACAACTCTAAGATTGCTTTTGAGATTGAGCATATATAGTGTGTGATTACCTTTGAAATAAACAGACTTCCCTGGGTTGACAATTTATGTAGCACTTGATTGTTTATTTAAATAAGCAATTATAGTGACCAACACCTCCTAGATAGGTTTTGGGTTGTAGGACCATGAAGTCAACATGATATTCCCATGAATCCACAAATATCACTACATCTTATAAAATTCCCTCTAGTTTAATGGTTGATCTATCAATAGGTTGAAGTATGGTGGGGGTTCCCCTAAGGCCTGTAAAACCTAAGGCTTGCATGGTATCGCATGCATAACATTGATAATGGCCCCAAGGTTGATTAATGTGTTACTAATAAGTGTATTGTTGATCTGCACATTAACAACCAAACTGCCAAGGTCAAAGTATTTAGTTGTGAGAACTCCCCCCGTCATTAGTTTTGATAGTTTTCCCATAACATGAACAATTTGGGGATCCTTCTGTTTCTTATCGGGATTCCTCAAACAAAATTCTCATACCGCTTTTGAATAAATAGGTATGTCCTTATTTTCTTAGAATAGTGGTATTTTGACACACACATTTGTTAGTTCTCTTAAGAAATCAAATGTGGGTTGTGTAAAAGGTTTTTCTTGGTTTATCCTTTCAAGATAGGGTGGGTATTGAAGTTTGGGGTGGGCATTCTAAGATTTTGAAGGTTCCTGAGATTGTTTTTGTTTTGATTCTTCATTTGGGACCTCCTCATTCAAATATCCTATTCTAATGCGAGGTTGGTCCTTGGTTAGACTCTTCTCAGATCTAAGGTGAATATCATTATAGTATAGGGAAAATATGGAGTAAGTAGGGTAGGTTGCAAGTCCATCAACTTGCACTGGTTGACCTAGACTTCCATTATTTGGGTTAGGTATGGGTTGTGTAGGTAGTTTTGGTCAAGGAGGGGTGGATATGGATGCCTGCATTTGGGGAGGAGGAATAAGTTTCATGTGTGGTTGTGACATAGGTTGTTGAGGTCCTCCCATGGTGGGATTTATCCATCCTTGTTTCCATAACTAGTTAGAAGGAGGAGCTACCCATTTTTCTATTGTCATACCCCATGGTTGAGAAACATATTTCATTGAAGAATTAGTCCAATATGAATTGAAATATTGAGATTGATCTTGGATCATACCTTGAGGTCTGGGATACCAAGGTCACTTTTGAGAGACGTAGCACAATTGTTTCGGCTCCTTAGATTTTTTATAGATGACCTTTAGTTCAGGAAATGATGGGAAATTATGAGTAGCATGATCCTAGTTTCATATTTTTCAGACCTTGATTTGATCCAACAGACACTCTCTCTTTGGGCACTTCGTTCTGCATATCGGGAAAAAGATAGCCAATGCATGTTCCATTTCTTCTTGCTTTGTCTTCATTTGTAGTGTATCCAGTTGGGAGCTCAGGGAACTAAGTATATTGGTCTTAAATTCTTATAACGTGTTTCCAATTTTTTCTCTCGTTACTCCACTTCCATTAGTCTTACCTATTCTTTCCAGTATATCTATTGTCCCTTTGCTTGTTTTAGATGTGCCTCTGGAGAATTTTCAGAAAATTTCCAAGATAATGTCATATTCTAACAGAGAAATTCTCCCACACCCATAAGGTTGAGGAGTTATATACAATCATCTTAGATTCCTCTTAGAAATAAGACACATTGCATTTCAGGAGCCAAGTCTCCTTGCTTTTCCCTATCTAGGTTATAGGTGAATCACTCGACGTAATCTTCCAAACTCTCATCTTTATGTTGCAATATCTTAAAGACTTCCTCTCTTCTTTCTTTATCCTTGCAGTAGTCTTGGTATTTGTCCAGAAATTTCTTCATCATTTGTTCCCATGACCAAATGCTATCCTTTCCAGACCCATGAACCATAGTAGTGCAAAAATTTTAAGTGTGGTGGGAAAAAGATTAAATTTGTGTGCGTCCTTCACGTAGTCGTAGCTTCTGCAAAATACATCAAAATTGAAGAGGAAGGTATCATGATCTTCTTTAGATAACCCATGAAAGTTTGGTAGAGATGAATGAGGGATTTTCTTCATGTTGGTCTCCTTGTCTATTTATTTGATTGGAAATATGAAAGTGGAGGGTTCCTCCTTGACAACCTTGTGATCCATTTATTTCTGAGGGTTGTTCTTTGTTTCTAAAGGTGCCTCAGAAAAAATGAATTCTTCAGAACTTGATATCGCTCATTGATCTGCTCCTATGAAAGATGAACCTTTGTGTACATATTCTCTTGTATAGTCTTGGATTCATATGGATATGCTTTAGAATTCTTCTTAGAAAGAGAACTTGTTGTAGGTGATAAGTAATTTGGTTGATTGGGCTCCTTTCACTCTTGTTGTAGGTGAAGCTATAGGGGTATCTCACTAAACAAATTTGTTCAAAGAACCCTTAAGAGAAAATATAGAAAAAATCACAAAGCTCTCTATTGTTTTCCCCAAATTTTTTAATGAGGATAAAAATAATAGATTAATGGAGACAATGCCATAAGAGGAACTAAAGGAGGTATTACATTCTTTTCATAGAGATAATATCCCCAAACCCAATTGATTGTCTATAGAGTTCTATATGTGGTTCTATGACCTTATAGAGGATGACATTTTAAGAGTGGTGGAAGAATCAAGATTGTTGGGGAACATTTTGGGGGTCATGAACTCAACATTTATAGCTTTGATTACAAAAAGGGGCTCTCCAAAATATTTAATGACTTTAGGCCAATATCTCTGTGCAATGTCCTTTACAAAATTATTTCAAAGCTTATAGCAAGGAGATTGAAATCGGTCTTGCTAGACTCTATCTCCATGGAACATTTTGGTTTTTTGAGGGGAAGACAAATCGATGATATTGTGTGGTGGCACAAGAGGGTTTACACTCCATAAATACAAGGAAATTTTTAGTGTTTGCGATCAAATTGCATTTATCGAAAGAAAACAAGTCATGGTTCTACACAATACTAATGTTAATTCATGTGGGTTGTGCTTTCCCATGGTCAATTGGATTGAAGGTTCTCTAAGCTATCTATCATTTTCCTTGCTCATAAATGTTTTCACTTCAACCTTCTCACCTACCTGAGGATTAAGGTATGGATTTCCTTAATTCCTCCTCCTTTTATTGATGGTAGTTGATGGTGTAAGTAGGTACCTAAAAGTTATGAAGGAGTTTGGAAACTTAAAATGTATTAAAATAGGAAGGAATAATATCTTAACTTACTCTTTTTTGATGATGTTTTACTTTTTGGAAATGATGCGTAGTAGCAATCAAGTACAATTGTGTATTGTATATGTGTGTGTGTGTGTGTGTGTGTGTGTGTGTGTATGCATGCAACTATAATGGTGTTGATTGTAAAAACTATTCCATCTCCTTCGATGGAGATTGTAAAACGATTCAAAGACCATATTTATGTACATATAAATTCCTTTTAACAAAGGCTTGGTGTACATGGGCTTCAATATAAAAGTAGATGACTATGACCATAAGGACTAAAAATAGTTGTATGCCTATGTTGAAAAGAGAATATCCATATGGTGTAATAATTAGATCTCATTGGAGTGCATATTTACTCTTGACAAATCAGTATTGGAAAAAATACTAGTTTATTGGCATTCATTGGTGCATATTTTGATAGGCATTCAAAAGAACATATGGAAAAAATTATTTAACTTTATATGGAAAGGAAAGAAGGAAAAATAATTAAAGTCATGGGTCAGATAGAAAAAGCTACCAAAATCAAAGCTTTTGGGATGATGGGGTTTAAAAAACATACAATTGTTTGGGCAAGAAGAATTGCTAAGAGAATCTAGAGGATTGATGGGGGAGAAGGATTATGGAAACAAGTCATTGTGCAAAAGTATATGGATCCTTTGACAATAGAGGAGTATATAATTCCATCCACAAAACAATATCATAACACTTCTACTATATGAATAGAAATGGTATTACATTTTCCAATGATAATTTCTTGGCTAGTTTGGAATATTAGAGACAATAATAATGTGAGGCTAGGCGGGTTCCAAGGATTGGACGTTGTGGAAACCACAAACTTTATAAGGACTTAGTACACTTTCCACACCTACAAAATTGTAACTTTCTTAAATATGTATTTTCATATAGGACTTTTTCACAAGAGACCTAGATGTTAGCAAAGGAGCTAGGACTCAAAGGACCATTAGCAAAGGAATGGGAGGCATACACTACTATTTTGAAAAATGGAAGAGTAAGATTGTTCAAGAATAACATGACCTAGTCTAGTCCAAAAATATAAAGGATGGGTCCTATATTTCCAAGTGTGTTATCTAATTGTTCTACATTTTCCCCTTTTCATCAGAATCTGGGAACACAAATCTGCACAAAATCACAATTTCTATTGTTTAAATTGCATTTTTGAATGTAGAAATGGATTCAATGTGTTGGGAAACCCTTGGGGCACTTGGATTACACAGAATTAACAACTCAAATATACATATACAACAATTTCTGGCTAGATTTCGGGAAAATATCCCCAAAAAATATCACTGGAAAAGGGCCAAAATGTAGAACGTTTAGACTACGACTATTTCCAAGTTAGGGTACTCATCTATTTTTATGGAATATATTCAAGGTAGATCAGAAATGAAGTAGTCTTAGATTTGGAAATTTAAGGGACAATTAAAATCCAAGCTTTTCTTCTAGATGGCTCTCTCCAACAAAACCTTAATAAGGGACACAACACAAAATCATTATTTCAATGGGATGAGAATTTGTATGTTATTGAGAGAAGCTAGGGAATGTACTTTTTATTTACTAGTGATTTATCATTTCACAAGGGAGGTATGATCATTGATGAAAGCTATTATTAGGGGTGCAAGCTAGTGGAATGGATCATCTCTTGGAAAGGCTTTCCAACAATGGATGGGATATGCCTCGATTTGAGAGATTGTAAGTTTATCAATCCATGTTAGCTAGATAATATGGAAATCAAGAAATGAAACTTTATTTGAAGATATTTCTTTGAAGCCAATACAAGTTCTTTTTTAGAATACAATATAATTTCAAGAACATTAGAGAGAAAATGAAGGAAAAGAAACCAAGAATTTGGGACCCATTGGATTTGATGATTCCTGTGCATGGGGATACTTCAATGGCACCTCTCAAGGTAACCCAGGGAGTTGGGGGGGCTATATACTAATTTCATTCTCATTATTTTCTTTTCTCAATGGACCTTAGCCATGGAATCAAAATTGGGTAGAAATGCAAGCTTCAATACTTCTTTTGAAGGATTTGTACATGGGACTAGATCGATTATAGGTCATATTTATTTCTAAGTTTGTTATTCATTAGATAACTATAGGTACTCTTTCAAAACTTAGGCTTGAAAAAATTTATGGGTCAAGTAAACACATGGATAAGATACTTGGCCTATGTGTCATACAAACATGTATATCGTGAATTAAATACCATGGCATATGCACAAGCTAAAATATGGTTTTCAACACATAAGGGGTTTCCTAGAAAAGAATTCAAGGATGGGGTGGAAATAGTGCATATATCTTGACAGTTCAGGTGATACGCATTATCAAGCATCTAGACAAAGTTATTTATGTTGTACACTAGTTTTGATCCATACTGTTTTTTTGTTTTTTTGTTTATGATATTATTGATCCATAATATTTTTTTATTATTTATGATATAATTAACAATTGGATCGTAATAAGTAGGTTAAGCCTTTTATGAGTATTAAGGACCTAGGGCCAAGAGGTTAATTTTTGGGGGATTTTTTAGAACAATGTGACTATCATTCATGATGCTTTAACCACTCTAACACAAAATGTAATATCGTGATTTCTATATTGGAAATAAAGATATCCCAATTTTTTTATGGAAAAAATAAAGGTGGGAAAACTAATCATTTCTTTAAAAGAATTGTGGCCAATATTAGAGTGGAGGTTTTTGTAGTTTGACATTTTGTCACTGAATTTATGGTTTTCACTGATTGAATATTTTTTGAGCCAAATATTTTCACGCAATTACAAACATAAATTCAATAACAAATTGTAACCAACACAAACATTCCAACATTTGAAGGTTTCTTCTAATCCTAGTTTAAGGCTTATGTTCGTGTCCCAAAAGATATTTCTACTAAATTTTAAGCTCCCATGTGTGTTTCAACTTCCATTCTCCATAATTAAATTATGAAAAAAAGACTAAAATACCAAGTACCTCAAGTTGTGAATAATGTGGTCAATAGAAGTAAAAAAGGAGGAAAAGACTACACATGTGCATCTCATGCATCTTTCCATGTTTAGGGAATTCTCTGGTATCTCTAAATATGTCAAATTTGTATGCTAGTGGTTGAACAAAACACAAGTTGATTCACATTTGATTATGTGCCAATATATGGTTCATAGATGTGCATGGGTCACATTGGATAATCCTTTGCTTCCAAGGTTTCTCCAATTCGTTCATTTGTTAGTGAATTTTTCATGATTGTGTTGCCACTAATGCATCACAAATTTGTATGTGCTTTTCTACATCTTTTTTTCTTTTAGGCATTGCTTTATTATTTTCATATGTTTGTTCAAACACGTTTCTAGTAGTATTGCAGCATACACTTTTACTCTTCCAATAAATCATGGGTAGTGTTTATGCTCTCAAACAAAATGGAAAAACAAGTGTCGTATATCCATTTTTATCTTTTTGTGATGTCATTTTTTTCCTTGTGATTGTTAGTTTCTTTCTATTATGTCCCTCAAGTGTTTCTCACTACCATCATTGATTGCTATAAAATCATGGGAGAAACTCCATGTTGTGAAAATGCTAAATTTTTAACCTTTTTTTTATTGTTGCCACACTATCTTGGACACTCTTTTTGTGCAATTAGATATTTTTTGATACTACAAACCATATTTTTTTAGCAATAAATCGTTTATCTCTATTGTACATTGTTGTAGATCATTTTCACATGTTGTAAATGTTGTTGTAGATTTTTTTTCTCTAAGGAACATCATATTTTCATTGTTGAAGATCATTTTTCTTTTCCTACTATTACATTCTCATGATGCTACATCATTGCCTCTCCAAATTTTGAGTGTGGTATTTTCTCATCCCCAAAGGGTTTCTAATGGGATGTTCTATTCGTATGCACCTAAAGTTGTCACTCATGCTTTCTAGATTTGTTTGCTCAAATTTTCCTTCACAACAAATTTGTTCTTCTACCTCCCATTATTTCCAAGGGTTTTTATACTCGTATTTTATGAGTTCAACATTGTTCTATGTTGGGTTAGCACTCTTTTAGATATATCGCCTTTCTCACCCTTAATTATTCACATTTTCCCTACTTACATTTGTAAACATCATAAAATTAAAAAACTCCAATATTTTAAATTTATAGAAATTAAACTTACCTTTATTGTTTCTCTTTAAATTTCTATGCCATTCTTTTCCCTCTACCAACCACTTTATATTTACAATGCTCAATATTTCTAATTGTTCTCTAATGTTTATTTTTATTTTTAGAGAAATAAATTCCCCTCACCCTCCTACATATTAAGCATTTAGAGTGAGGAATTTGATACCTTTTGAGCGCCCCACAAATCCCTTACCCACCCTCTCCCCCTCTTTGCCTTTTTCTGGATGGAGGAATGTATTGAGTCACTAGGAAAATAGTGAGCAATAACCTCATTGGACTAAATGGGAATGGATATTGCAACCTCCCTCAACATTACACCTTAGTATAAATAGTCAAACCAACCAAGCTATCCCTTAGGGATATTTCTACATGTGCTCTAATACCATTGCATATTATGTGTAAAGAAACTCATCAAAGGTGGAGAAAAAAACTAAATTAAAAGTGATTATTATGAATGTTGTATTCGTACACCTCTTTGACACCATAGGTTATCATGGGTCATATTTATAGCACCCTAATTTGTTAGGTGGTTAAACAACTACTTTTTTTTTTTAATTGTAAATTATACTTATTATATATACATAAAATTATTTACATCAACAGTTAAAAAGACATGAAAAAACCAGAAGGGTATATATAATTAAAATCATAACCGCTTGTAAAGGGATACTAAAACAACTGTGAAATCAAAATAAGCGGACGGATCTAAAAATTTGGCATCTCTTATCAATAATTCCCCATTTGCGAGTTGCATACATACCACATCTCGCGATAATTTCCAAAAAGATGACTGAGAACTAACCTCATTATCACAATTAAACTTGCAACTGAATTTCCAAAGGATATATAAGGCAAAGACTCTCAAACAATGCCGAATACCATCCAAGGAATCTCGGATCACCAATTTGGAATCAAAAAAACAAATTGCATGCCAATGCAACTGCCCCTAAAGAATGTTTGTCAACTGAGATTGAACCCGAGCCCAAAAATATCTCGCAAAGGCACACTCCCATAAAATATGCTTCACCAATTCAGACTTCAAGCAAGAGGGGAAAAGAACATTAAAAATACTACTTTTGGCAAGACGAGCTTTAGAAGGGAGACCTTGGTAGATCACCAACCAAGCAAAAACCCCTAACTTATAGGAAGCTCAAATTGACCATACATTGGTCACATATATAAAATATAAAGTGACATAAATATTAATGACTCTCAACAACACTTATTGAGTGGTATCACTCTCATGAAAATGAGAAAACCATTTTTTAAGCAAGGTATGTGGGGGTGTGAAGGACACGCGCGTGTGCTGCATGTGTAGGAAAAATTCATGAAAATGAGAAAACCATTTTTTAAGCAAGGTATGTGGGGGTGTGAAGGACACGCGCGTGTGCGTGCATGTGTAGGAAAAATACATATAAAATTTGTTTTTTGAAATAGTAAAAACATAAAATCTTATGAGCCGAACTATGAAGCGAGCCGAACTATGAAGCAAACCTCTGTAGCATTGAACAAAAACACCATGTGATTTATATAACTCTTCCAAAATATAGGGGAAGGGTAGACATTTGTGGGAAGCAAAAATCTAGATGAAATTAAATGGGTGTATAATCTATATTTTGGCAATAAACATATTGGTTGGATCTCTATGGAAAATTCCCATGCATTGGGAAACACAAATCTGATTTTTGTATGTCTAATGGACCTAAAAAAACACAAATTAAATCTCTATATCAATTAGTTTTGCATGAGATAAGCTTGTTGATACTTAGGGTAGCTTACTCCACAATTTCATGCAGGAAATCACAGAGTATAGAAAATGAAAATCAATCCATAAATGAGATTGTTGGGTATATCATACAAACATTAGACCTTAAAAATGAGAACACTAAGTACGATATTAGACTGTGAAAATTATAATTTCAAATTGTTTTAAAGGGTGTCCCTCATGTTTTGAAAAGGACGTCATCTCATAAATGGAACATGTGAGGCATCCCTATGAACAAGGAGATGGATAATCAAACCATAGAGACGTGTCCTCGGGTCAAGGAGGTGTGGAGATGTGTCTCCTAAGGAGAAGGATGAATCCCCTAATGGCACATAAGAGAGAACATGCAAAATGGATGGACATAGTTGGTTTGCTACGGATTTGAAGATGAACTTACAAACATACTCACAAAGGCCTTCAACAAAAAAAAGTTAAAAGATATAAAGTTATATTGTATATTAAAAGAGAAAAAAATACCCATTACAAAAGGGAAGTGTTGTAAATGTTCATTTTGTTCATAAACGAAGAAAAAACAAAAAATATTTGAAGACAACATCGAGGACAAATAAGTGGGGACAAACTTTGTGAAATCAAGAAAACTTCAAAGATAAAAAGTGATGTTGGAAGTGATATTGAGTATTTTTTTTTGTAAGTTGGTCTACTCATATATTCATATAATAAAAAAATATTACAATAAAGATCATCCTTGAGCTTGCAAAAAGAGAAATAGAGCTCATATTCCTTTTCATGGGCTTCAACAGGTGAACTAAATTCGACATATTCGGTCCTTTAAACTATATTCATAACAAAAAAGAGAATTATTAGTATGATAAATAGACTGACCGGTAATGGTAGGTGTAGATAGCCTCATACATGTAACGAGCAACACTATAAGTGAATTAGACATATAAACTGAGATATATAATACCAGAAAAAGAAAAAAAGAGACATTGCAAGATAACCATAGTGCATATTACACTTGCCTAGGTTTAGAGGGGTCACATAACCTTGGTCTTTGTTCAGGATTCTCTGACATGCATCATCCTCAATGATGATATGTGATGCAGGAGCATCTCTGTCAAATAAAAGAAAGCGAGGACGTGGAAGCGAATTGACACTTCAGCACATTGAAAAAGATGAACCGACAATTAACTAGCTTGGAAGCGGTGCGAAGACTTTTTGGAATTCTCGTTAATTAATTTTGGTTGTGTAAAACTGGGCCACCATTTGAAATGACGGAACCATTGTAAATCCTTTACACGACTGTAAATGTATTACAGGTGTGGGATATTAGCCCCGATTAGTCATTAGGTTGCATTAATTGAGTAGGTAACCGCTTGGACAAAATGTAATAGTATTTAGATAGGAGGAAGAAAAGCGAAAAATCTATGGGTCATTAGACAAGTTTTTCTTGTAATAGTTGTAAAGGATAAATGACTGTAATTATGTTTTCCTCTAAAATGAATAGAACAGAGGAAATTGACCCAAATACACAGTGTTGATATTGTTATGGTTTGATTGTGTTGTTATGTGTTTGTGAATGGATGATGTTCATAGTGAATGAATGAATAATTGAATGAGTTCAATTGTTTCTCTTCTGTAAGATTATGAAAGGAGTGCATGCAGAGTGCAAGGAGTGTGTGTGAAGAAGTCTTTTTCGACTTAAAGCTCAGAAGAAATAGCGGGGAAATTCCTTATGCAGAGTGTGCATATTGAGTGCAAGGAGTGCGTATAGAAACAAACTTGTGTTAAAGTTTGAAAGATCAGGAGTTTGAGTGCAGAGTATGCCAGGAGGGCATCAAAAAGTCTTTTGGAAAAGACACAGAGTGCAAGTGTGCGCTAGGGACTAGATTTAATTTCAATCATCAGAAGCTCGGGAGGAGTAGTGGTTTTAAGTCTCGAGAGAAAACACTTAGAAAAGTTTCTAAGTTTTGGAAGAGTTGAAGCGCTCAAAGGTGAAGCGCAGAAGTTGAAAGTTCGAAGGAAGAACAAGTACAGAGGATTGAGTGGGATAAATTCTTCAGAAAATAATTTTGAAGATTGGACAAGATCGAGGGTCAATATTCATTCAGAAAGAGGTGAAATATTTCAAGCCATTATATATCGAAGAAGTAGCACACTGGTTAGTTGCGAGGAGTTACCATAATTTCACAAACCAGAAGGTTTGGAAGAAGCAAAGTGAAATTCGTGAAATCCCGAAGCGTGAAATCCCAAAATCATCGGGACCATCCATTAAAAGAGGACACGTGGCAACAGATCAACGTTTCACTGATTTGTAAATTAGGAAGTTGGAGGTAGGAGTCGTGAGGATTTGCGAAACGCGAAATCGTGACATAATCACAACCGTTGGCTGGAGAGCCAGTGTGGACCATTGATCTGATCCGAATATTTGGAAATTTCGGGTATTGGAGGATCGAGATAATGGAGGTGAATCACATTGGGAGTTCTCGATACGTGAAATCCCGACGCGCTCGGAAGGATTGGCCCCAAGTCATAGTGAAGGGTCATATGGATGGAGGATAAGGGAGGAGCTAGCACGCGCTAGGCTCTTGTCAGAATTTCGGGACTCGGGAGTTTGAAGGACGGAGAGTCGGTTGACTCATATAGCCGATACGCAAAATTGCAACCCGCCTTTTCGAATAAGCGTGTGGTCACGTGGAAAAAGGTTTTCACTTAGCGCTTGTTCATGCAGGTGAAAGTTTCATAGAGACTTGTGGATTGTTTTCTTAGAGGTTCCAGCAGGGAATCGAAGACTGTTTCGATTCAGTCTTGAGAAGATCCTAGACCGGGAGGTCACGCAGACCTTGGAGAGGAGGGGGTCTACACCAAGTGGTATCAGAGCCTGAAAAATATTTGAAGTGAACTCACTGTGTTAGGAACAGTTGAAGCGATGCCACCGAGGATATGCATAGGACCACCTATGAAAAACCGTGCTATAGGAAGAGAAGTGAGAAAACTTCGCGCAAGGTTGGAAGCGATGGAAGCAATGCAAATGAGAGCACCTGCCACTGAAGATGCCAGTGATGCAGAAAACGAAGAAATGGAGTTTGATGAAGATACAATGGAAGATGAGGGTGAAGAATGCTTATTGAAAGTTGTTGTGAAGTTGGGAGCTAAAGAAAATATGGACGTTCCCATGTATGGAGATAATTTGGATGTCGAAGAACTATTGGACTGGATAAGGTCCATTGATAAGTATTTTGACTATGAAGAGGTCGATGAAGGAAGGAAGGTGAGACATGTTGTCACCATATTAAAGGGGCATGCAACATTGTGGTGGGATGAACTGCAGGTAGAAATGAGGAGCAAATGAAAACAAAAGATAAATAATTGGGACATGATGGTAGCCAAACTGAAGGCTAAATTCATACCTAAGGAGTACCAGATAGAGATGTTCAGAAAATTGCAGAACCTGAGGCAGAGGGGTATGACAATGAAAGAGTATACAGAAGAATTTTATAGGCTGAATATTAGGACTGGACAAAGAGAGAAGGATGATGAAAAAGTTTCCAGGTATATAAATGGTTTGAGGTATGAAATTCAGGATGAAATTAGTATGATGACTGTGAGGACAATGGAATATGCTTATCAGATTGCACTCAATGTAGAAGAAAATTTGGCCAGAAACCAGAGCCATCAGAACAAAAGAAGAGGCTTAAATAGAGGTAAGGGATTTGTCTATGATAAGGCACCGAAATATAAGGATGAGAATGAGAAATCATATGGTCATTTTGAAAGAGGATGAAGTTCCCAAAGAAGACCATTTGGTAGGAGAAATTATTTTCGTCGAGGAAGAGGAAGAAGTAGAGGAGGCAGAGTTAAATGTTATGCCTGTGGAAAGACAAGAGATATGTCTTGGGAATGTCCCGAGAGGAAGAGAGAAGGAGGAGGAGAAGCACACATTTAGGAATCCCAGAAGAATGTGGAAGCAGAGGCAACAGAAGGAGGACAAAATATTATGATGAGGAAAGTTCTTCTAAAGTCAGAGAAAGAAACAAAAGACTAAGTTCAACGAACAAGGTTGTTCAGAACTGCTTGTAAGACAAAGGACAAAGTTTGCAAGATGATTATAGATAGTGGGAGTACTGATAATTTAGTATCAATAGAGATGGTGGAGAAGTTGAAGCTGGAGAAAAATGCACACCCAAGTCCATACAAAGTATCATGGTTGCATAAAGGACATCAAGTAATGGTAAGTCAACAATGCAAAGTTGAATTTAAAATAGGAGGCTATAAAGATGAGATTCTGTGTGATGTAATTCCCATGGATGTTTGTCATATTTTGTTGGGGAGACCATGGCAGTTTGATAGGAATGTTATTCATGATGGGAGGAAAAATACCTATACTCTGGAAAAGAATGGTAGAACCCACATGTTATTGCCAATAGAAGAGAAGAAAGAAAAGGAAGAAGCCAACACAAGAATACTTCTCACGAGTGGGAAGGAAATCTTGAAGGAGGTAAAGAAAGATCAAGAAATGCAATTTATTGTAGTAAGGAATCCAAGAGTTATCCTTACCAATACTTATGTAGATGATTTACCTGAAGAAATCCAAGAATTGTTGGAAAATTTTGCTGACATAGTAGTGGATGAGTTGCCTCACTCATTACCACCTATTAGGAGTATTAGGCACCATATTTACTTGATTCCAGGAGCCAGTTTTCCAAATAAAGCAGTGTATCGATTGACACCCCGAGAGAATGAAGAATTTAAGAATCAAGTTCAGGAGTTGTTGGATAAAGGTTTAGTCAGGGAAAGTCTAATCCCATGTGCAGTGCCAACTGTATTAAGCCCAAAGAAGGATGGGGGATGGAGAGTGTGTACAGATTCCAGAGCCATCAACAAGATTACCATTAGGTATAGATTTCCTTTACATAGGATGGATGATTTGATGGACTGTTTGAGTGGAGCAAGCTATTTTTCAAAAAGAGACTTGAAGAGTGGATATCATCAGATAAAAATGAGAGAGGGATATGAATGGAAAACAACATTCAAGACAAATGAAGGTTTGTATGAATGGCTAGTCATGCCATTTGGATTGAAAAATGGTCCAAGTACATTTATGAGGTTGATGAATGAAGTACATAAGGACTTCATAGGTAAATTTTTCATTGTATATCTGGATGATATATTAGTTTTTAGAAAAACAGAGGAAGAACATTTAAAGCACTTGACATTAGTGATGAGGAAATTGCAGCAAGAAAAGTTGTTAATAAACTTGAAGAAAAGTTCTTTTATGAAGACAGAGCTCATATATTTGGGTTTTGTGATATCTTCAAATGAATTGAAGATGGATCCAGAAAAGGTGAGAGAAATCAAAGAATGGTCGTCACCCAGGAGCATATTTGAGGTGATAAGTTTTCATGGTTTAACAAGTTTTTATAGAAAGATTATCAAAAAATTTAGTGGTATATGTGCACCCATGATGGAAACTGTGAAGAAGAAACATAAGTCTTTTAATTGGACAGAGGAGGCAAAGAAAAGCTTCATAGTGTTGAAAAAGAAGATAACAGAACAACCAGTTCTGGTTTTACTAGATTTTGGAAAGACATTTCAGGTGAGGTGTGATGCAAGAGAGATAGCCATTGGAGCAGTTTTGAGTCGAGATAATAGGCCAGTTGCTTATTTTAGTGAGAATTTGAATGACGCTAAGGAGAAATATTCTACATATGAAAATGAATTTTATGAGTGATTAAAGCTTTGAAAAAATGAAGACATTATTTAATTCCAAAGGAGTTTGTCTTGTATAGTGATAATCAAGCTTTGCAATTTATTACTAGGCAAGAGAAGTTGAATCAGAGACATGCTAAGTGGGCAGAATTCATGCAAAATTTTACTTTTGTCATTAAACATATTTTTGGAAGTGCTAACAAAGTTGCATATGCTTTGAGCAGGAGAAGTTTGGTTGTACATGAATTTCAAGTGAAGACCTTAGGGTTTGAGCACCTTAAGGAAATGTATCAGGAAGATTCAGATTTTAAGGAGGCTTATGAAGCATATGAAAATCCTTTGTTGAGGGATAACAACTCATGGGAAAAATATTTGATCCAAGATGGATTGTTGTTTAAAGGAAGCCAATTGTGCATACCAAGATGTTCAATGAGAGATAATTTGTTGAAAGAAAAAACATAGTGGAGGTTTAGCCGAACATTTTGGTCATGACAAAACATTTGCACAACTAAGTAGTTTGTATTATTGGCCAGGTATGAGGGCAGATGTGAAGAAATTTGTAGACCGATGTAAGATTTGTCAACATGAAAAAGGGAAGAGACAAAACACTGGTTTGTATTGGCCATTGCCTATTCCAGAAAGGCCTTGGGATGCAATTAGTATGGATTTTGTATTGGGATTACCTAGAACCCAGAAGGGAAGTGATTCCATATATGTTGTGGTTTATAGATTTTCCAAGATGGCACATTTCATACCATGCCAAAAAACAAATGACGCTACACACATAGCCAATTTGTTTTTCAGAGAAATTGTGAGATTACATGGATTGCCCAGAAGCATAGTTTCAGACATGGATACTAAGTTTGTGGGACACTTTTGGAGGACTTTATGGAAGAGGCTCGGAACTAATTTGTATTTTAGTTCATCATATCACCCTCAGACAAATGGACAAACCTAAGTGGCAAATATGAGTCTGGGAAATTTGTTAAGGAGTTTAGTCACTAAACAAGGTCGTCAGTGGGATCAGATTCTGGCACAGATAGAATTTGCATTTAACAATTCAGTTAATAGAAGCATTGGAAAAAGTTCATTCAAGATAGTATATGGAAGACAATCGAGAGGGGTTGCAGAATTGAGAGAATTGAAACAAGATGAATTCAGGAGCACTGGAGCAGAATATTTTGCTACAGAAATGCAAAGACTTCATGATCAAGTTAAGAGGCAGATACATGATAGTAATCAAAAGTATAAGGACATAGTTGATCAGAAAAAGAAGGGAAGTTCAATTTGAAGCGGGAGATGAATTTTTAGCTCATTTGAGGAAGGAAAGGTTTCCCAGAAGAACATATAATAAGTTGAAGATGAAAAAGATAGGACCATGCAAGATCCTTAGAAAATTTGCAGCAAATGCTTATGAAATTGAGTTTCCAGATAATGTTGGGATATCACCGATATTCAACGTTGCAGATTTGTATCCTTATAACATAGATGACACAGGAGAATTGGATGATCAGGAAGAGATTCAGTGGGAAGAATAGATGCATACAGTAGAAAAACCTCAGATGGAGAAAATTTTAAAACAAAGAGTTGGAAGGAAAACTAAAATAAAAATGTATCCCGAATATTTGGTAAAGTGGAAAGATCACCAGTGGAAGATTCAAGTTGGGTAACTGAACATGATATTTTGAAACATGACAAGACAATGCGAGAGCTCATGGATAGGAGTCCATGAATATTTTAGTCAGAGGAGTATGATGCAGGAGCATCGCTGTCAAATAAAAGAAAGCGAGGGCATGGAAGCAAATTGACATTTCAGCGCATTGAAAAAGTTGAACCGACAATTAACTAGCTTGGAAGCGGTGCGAAGACTTTTTGGAATTCTCGTTAATTAATTTTGGTTGTGTAAAACGATGCCACCGTTTGAAATGACAGAACCATTGTAAATCATTTACACAAATGTAAATGTATTACAGGTGTGGGATATTAGCCCTGATTAGTCATTACGTTGCATTAATTGAGTCGGTAACTGCTCGAACAGAATGTAATAGTATTTAGATAGGAGGAAGAAGAGCGGAAAATCTTTGGGTCCTTAGACAATTTTTTCTTGTAATAGTTGTAAAGGATAAACGACTGTAATTATGTTTTCCTCTTAAATGAATAGAACAGAGGAAATTGACCCAAATACACAGTGTTGATATTGTTATGGTTTGACTGTGTTTTTATGTGTTTGTGAATGGATGATGTTCATAGTGAATGAATGAATAATTGAATGAGTTCAATTGTTTCTCTTCCGTAAGATTATGCAATGAGTGCATGTAGAGCGCAAGGAGTGTGTGTGAAGAAGTATTTTTCGACTTAAATCTTAGAAGAGATAGCGGGGAAATTCCATATGCAGAGTGTGCATATTGAGCGCAAGGAGTGCGTATATAAACAAACTTGTGTTAAAGTTTGAAAGCTCAGGAGGTTGAGTGCAGAGGTGACCACACGCTTATTCAAAAAGACGCGTCGTGATTTCGCGTATTGGCTATATGATATAGTCTTGAGAAGATCCTAGACCGGGAGGTCGCACAGCCCTTGGAGAGGAGGGGGTATGCACCAATATGATTTTCACTTGTTCCATTCAAGTCATAGGTTCCAACAACCTCTACTATTCCCTCCATTGCTTCAACATTCCAGTCAGTCATTTTGAAGCTCAAGCCAAAAACCACTCGATGGAGAATTGTAAACATAGCTTCCAATCGACATAATCTATCACAGGATTCTAGTTCCAGATGCAACATATTTTCCAAAGTGGTGACCACCAGAGTCTTGGCCATCTAGTAGAATTCCATTGCTTTAAACACTTTTGTGTCACGAGACCTGGAGAATCCTATGTTTGTGACCCAATCATGAAATTCATCTTGAATATGTTGCTTGGACGTATATCTCCTTTTCTATTTGATTGTGCATATTGATTCATTAATTACATGTTTAATATGATAGGGTGTATTTTCTCGATATCATTGTTGAGCCTCGAAAGCTACCTTCTCCACCTCAATAGCCTTTAATCCAGAGATGTCGTTGTTCTTTGTTGTCACCGTGGCCTTCCCCTTTCCCTTATTGTTGTGCATGTTGACTTTAGCATTCTTTGCACTGTGTCTATCCTCAACTGCTACTACATATTTCCATATTTCCAAAGACAAGGTGTTGTTTCCTCTCCAGTTTTGGAGTGCCCAACCTCTAAATTTGCAGGCCCTAGCAACCACCATCAGACTACAAGAAGGTGATGGAATCAAACTAGCGGAGCCACAACCCTTTGTATGTAAGACAAAGGAGGGAAATTGGGAACCCACCAAACCATACCCACAAGAAACCTGCACCTAAGGGGACAAGGGTTCGTGTTTCCTCCAGATGCACAGTAGAAAATGGCACTCTCGGACCTAGAAAAAAGAGAAAATACTAGTTGAGAGAATGATATGGCGAGTGTAAACAACATGCAATGCAAACCCCCACCCCTGCAGAACCTACGAGAAAATTTTAGGGCTAGATTGACACAGAGAAGCCCCTTACCATTTAGCCAGCTGATGCAATTGGCATAGGATTTGAACAATGGAGGACCCTCCCCTTCAGAAAACCAACTCATTTCCATGTTGTTATAATAACCAGCACCACCAAAATTAATTATCTCCTTCATTATCATATGTGAAAACATTCTCATCCCATGCGAAGCATTGATGGTTGAAGTACCATCGAGAGAACCCTAGTCTTCGAGCACACTTAGAACTAGAATCAACCCCACCTTCCACTGAGCACCCATAACAATCCCACACACTAGTATAATGTTGGTGTACTTCCTCATCTTTCATCGGGGGAAGGTTCTAGACACGTGACACTTAGCAGGCCTCTGCCCCTTACGTGGTGGGGGAATATTTTTCCCTCCCTACCACCCAATCTAGGGGGGAGTAATATTGAGTATTAATTTTTAATGAGGTTGTGAATCACCATTTAGACAAAGAGAATAAAATTGTGAGAGTGCAGTTTAGTATTATCATTCTCAAAATAATACATAATGAAATTTTATTCTCCCCCCCTTGTGTTTTTGTTAAATATTGTATACTTTTTTGGCATGATCAACAACCCATGAAAACAAAAAAAATTGATATCCACATTTAATGAAAACAATAATTAATGGGTAAGTAAATCCTACCAACCTTTAGAAACAAGACAATGCTCCTCCAAAATTATACAAAATTTTAATGAATAACTTGAGCATTATATACTGAAATTATTGATTAATGTGTATTGTTTCCTTCACTTATGAAAAAACAACCACATGTTTCCATCAATCCTACATTCATCATGTGTTATTCCTAAACCATGTTAACAAAACAAACAAAAAAACCTCACCAAAAAAGAGATGTCATGATAAGTACAAAAAATGCTCACATAATCAATGGAAACATAAAATAGTAAGCAAGCTTGTTCAATGCCAAGATTTATATTGTCAAAAACATTCAATTGATAACTATCAATATGGTTAAGTACCAATTTGGAGTGCTTTCAATGGTAACTACCTAGGCACAAAACCTAGTCGACATACTCTGAGAAATAATTTAGTTGACCAAGTCTTTGCACCTAAACAATCTAGTAGGTGTGCTCATGATGATAATGTACTTGAACAAGTCTTTGGAGCCATAGACCATGTTAATACAACACTATTTTCCATGATAAAAAAATTATGTTGTTAACATGGGTTTCTATCCCAATGGAATTGTCTTTGTAGATGACTCGAGGTGCATGTCCTAGGTCACAACGAACAATATGCACCTTGTTGTAAAGAAATTAATTATGTTAGGCAATTCTGTTTAGCTTGGGTGGTTGGGAGGAGTGATTGTTACCCTCCTCACCCAAATTGAATTCCCATGAGTCACATGTTGAGCTCTTAACAAGTATATTTGATCTATAAACTGCTATGGATATTCCATTGGAATAGTTCGTCACAACATATCTAATAAATACTAAAAGCTTTACTATTAATGTTATTTTTACTTTAGATCTCTAGAATATTTAGTTATTGATTTTCTTCTTATGCATAAAATAGATAAAATTCAGAAAATAGAGAACAGTAAAATACAATCACACCATCCACAAATAAACACAACATATGACATGGGAAACCTAATACAAGAGAAAACCCAACTAGAAGGTGAGGTTGCTCTACTCTCTTTTCTCTAGTATAGAAATGATGCAAGTACAAAGAAAGAGGCACTCTTTGTGGAGTTTCCTTTGAACTATGGCTTGTGCTTTTGCTACAAAATCTCTCCTCCTATGTTATGCTCACAAAATACCACTCTCAAATTTTTTTTTAGCTATGGAACAAGATAAAATGCAAAATAATGGAACCCCTTCTCCTCCTAGTGGCCTAGAATTTAGCATAACCTGATAGCCATATAGGGATAGGTTTTTGACTTCCTCAACCCTCAATTGTCGTAGGGTTTTGAACCTTCTAGAATCTTCTTGAAATACCCCACATGGCTAGCCCCATATGCATGAGTAATGGGGGATAACGTGACATCCTCTTGTACCGTGGTGTTTAACATGCTATGTCAACTTGAATGAGGCATAACTTTTACATATGAGCTCTTATTAACTCAATTTTTGCACCATTGGAAAGGTTTCGATGTGTAGAATAGTGTCACCAAGTTTAAATAGTGTTGGGGAAGTTGTAACCCCAAAAAAATTCGTTTGATGCTTCAAAATGGCCCCATAAGGTTCTGGACCCCAATTTTACAAACCAGGACCTGCCACTAAAATGATATTGCAAGTTGATTCCTCTAATTTTTTCCACTTGGAAAGGATCGACATAGATTACAAACAATATAATGATCCAATCTGGATCATACCTCCCCATTTACGGATGCTTTTTGTCCCCAAAATATTTACTGAATGAGGTGATGAAATTTTTCCTCTACCTTCTCCTTGGAGTACGACTTTCCTTTGCCTGGAAGTTGTCCTTTCAAACCAATCTACCAAAGGTCATGTTGCCCTTGTCTTGTATTTATGGACCACTTCTGCAAAATTGTGTCCTCTGCTAACTCTGCCTTAGCATATGGTCCTAAGTCCTCTATGGAAGGTAGGAACTACTCCTCCTCTTGATCCAACATGGAAGGCTCATAGAGTTTGTTATTCTCCACATTCACGACTAAGTAAATACACATATATGGGGGTAGATTGAGTATGTGGTAGTTATCTCCTACCTTTTCCAATACCTCAAAAGGACCATACCACAGAACCTTGATCTTCTTACCAAGACCCTGTAGTCTTTCCTTATTCAGTTGTAACTATACTCTGTCTCCCACTCTAAATGTTCTCATTGTTTTGTGTTGGTCATGTCTAGCCTTGTACTTTTCCTATGACTTCTTTAGTGTCTCTTGTTGTAGTGTCCCCAAGGCCAAGCCCCGTTACAGATCATGATATATGCAATGAATTGTAAATGTGCTCTATAGGCTGGTGAGCCAAGTTTTGTATAAGTTGGAAGGCTTATGTGTTTGTTAGGCCAGGGAGCCTAAGAGTTGAAGGCCAGGAGCCTGCTGATGTACTTGTATGTATGCATATTGATTAATAAAATATAAACACTGCCAGGTGCAGACCGACCATGATGAATGAGTGAAGGGGGACTGAGTGTCCACAGAGTGGGCAAGGAACTAGGGGCTGGAAGGTGGGAAAGGGGCTGAGTGTTGAGCATAGAGGCTAAGCCTAGGGGGCTTAGGCTTGGAATAATATTTTAATATTATTTCCAAAAAGTCATGAGCATATTATGTTTTTATCCTAAGTCCTTTTGGAAGGACACGTGATTTTCCAAGTGGTGGGAGGAACGCATGCTGGTGGAACGCATGCAGTTCCATGGGTGACAAGTGTCAACCCTGGTGCATGCGAATAAAACGGCCAGAGTGAGCCATGAGAAGGTTCCAATCCCCATTCCACCGGACTGTCTGAACAGGTACGGAGCTCTGAGATGTACGACCAACCCGACTCCTGTAGAGGACCTTCGTGCGACCCTGTGACTAAAATTTTTGTGTCCAGCCCTGAAAAAACCAGCGTGTGCACTCCTGGAACAAGAAGCCTGTGTTGATTTCGGGGAAGAGCCTTTGTTTGTTCAGGAAACACTGAGCGAGCCTGTGCGTGCATTCCCTATCTTGAAGCTGTGATTGTGAAACCAACCAGGGATTGCTGAACCAATTTGGGAAACCTGTGTCTGTTTTTCCCGTGAGTCGTTGAGACTACGCAGTTCTGGACTGCATGAGGCTTGTTGGCCTGTGAGTGACTCCCTCCAGGTGAGAGAGTGCGCAGAGGAAGGAGAGAGCTCCTGGAAGGAATCCTGTAGCTGCCATAGAGCCCGGAGACTTCTGGTCCGGTCTGTTCCTGTACCCCAAGGTAAGGGAGATTGGCAGCCGAAGGACTATCCAGGTGACAGAGAAGGTGCACTCTCCTGGGGTGGAACGGGCATGTGGGGAATGAGGGTCTATGGGCAGTGAGCGTGGGAGATTCCTGGGAGAGCAATCTTCCTGGTGATTGTGTGTGACTGAATTCCCTGTAACCTCAGCCTGAGTCTGGAATCCTTGCCTTGGGGTGGAGCTTAGTCCCAGCTCAGGGGTGACCCACTGTTGAGTTAAGGAGTAGTGCGGTCTACGGCTAGGAGGTTCGTGGAAGGCCTGCATTTGGTTGGTGGATTTCTCCACTGTCACAAGATAAGTGTTTAATTATATTTTTTACCACATTTTATCATGACTGTACTGGATCTGTTATCATGTTTTCCGCTGTGTAAATGAATTATTGTTGAAATCTATGGATTGTCTAATTATAACAGTAGATATATGTTTATTCTGAGAATTAAAATGTATCTCTTGCTGTTACGCATGGGATTATGCAATTCTGTATGTTTTATGTAAGATTCCATATACAGATTGGTTAGCGAGAGGTTTAAAAGCCTCGGTAGTGAAACGGGTACACTACAAATTGGTATCAGAGCCAAGGTTTCGACACTGAGCCTAGATGGGCTGGTGAAGCGGTCTTAGGACCGAGAATGCGAGGGGAAATCGATTCGGGAGGACCAATTTTGGACCCTGGTTTGATTCGAAGTGTCAAGGGGACATTGACGAGATTTTATTAAGCTCAGGAGGTATAGCGGCGTTAAGAAACCGCAGTTGGTGTGGTCTATGGCCACGGGGAGATAGGTCTCTACACCAATGGTGTTAGAACCGTAGGATCTGTTCAGGAAGGAAAGCGAGCCCTCCTGACCGTCAGATCTGGAGAGGGTGCGTAGGGTTTAAATCCCTTTTGAATTGCACAGGAGTGTGGGAATCGCGATACGTGAATTCATGAAAATCCGAGAAGATCTACGCTGTAGATCTGGGAGGAAGGCTCGACCATTAGATCTAGGGATCTCATGAACTCAGAGGTTCGCAAGGTGAGAACCCAGGATTTGGGTGCTCCAAGTCGTGAAGTTGCGAAGTCGCGAAGTCGCGAGGAGCAGAGACAGTCGTTGGATCCGGGTCAAGGGAGGACCGTTGGATCAAGAACCCTATCGCCTATCGCGCATTCGGGGGTTCGGAGGTTGAGATGGGTCACTTTTGACTGCAAAAGTCACGAAGTGCCGAGAGCCGAGGCTTGTGTGGACACGTGGCAGAGCCATAAGGTGGGGCCCGCATGATAGATAGGCAGACAAGCGTCGCCTAGAGATTGGAGTCAAAACTCCATTGACTTCTCACGTCTCGGGAATTCACGAGATAAGAGCACGGGAGCTCGACATTGAGACTCGCGAAGTCGTGAAGTAGCGAGAACGAGAGGAGAAAAGTCAACATCGCTTCTCAGGGTTTCGTGAAAGGGAGGCACCAGGGATGGATGCCATAACTCACGAAGGAGCGAATAGCGAAGGGTGCTAGCACGTAGCCCTAGACTACGGTCATGCGTAGCGGACGCTAGCAAGGAGAGAGCCATACCCTTATCGCATCTCAGGTATCGGCGTTTAGAGGAATGATTTGAAAGTCTTCGACTCACGAACTCGCGAGATTGCGAGTTGCAAAAGGTTGAATCTGGTTACGAATATCTAACTGTGGGATCTTCGTGGACCGAAACCCGAAGTCTCGAAATCCCGAAGTACCGAAAATGAAGGTTTCGAAAACACGAAAATTGCAGAACCAAACGAGAGCTCATAGGACTTAATTGAATCAAAATGTCTTTCGTTCTTGTTCATATTGGTTTATAAATGTTACAGATTGTTCCGAAGGAGTAATGGCCTGAAAAACTTCGAATTTAATTGCACAGTGCGTGTGCAGAGTTCAACGGAGCTTAGGATTCCAGCTAACCAACGCCGAGTATGGAATGGGAAAAGGTGATGATTGCCTCCGAAACAGGAGACAAACAGGAAGGAAAGGATGTCAATATGGGAGTGGAAGGATCGAACTCCAATGGGCAAGGAAAAGAGATGGGTAAGGAAGAACATATGATGCAACTCATCAAAAGATTGCAGAAAGATGCCCAGGCTCGCCTAGCTGATAGCCGAAAGCTCATGAAAATCCGGGATCGGTAGGGTGAATTCAATTTAAAATTGTTGAAGAGCCTGGAAAGGATAGAAAAGAAATTGGAAAAAGGGAGTGACACAAGTAGATCAAGAAGTGTCAGAACCCTTGAGGGGAGAAGGAGATCGAGGAGTGGTGACAGACATTACCGTCTCTCCCCGAAGCATTCTGGCAAGGAGACACATAGTAGTTCAAGCCCGTCCCCTTCCAGAAGACACTGAAAATCTGGAAAGGATGAATTGAAAGGGGAGATGAACAAGATTAAGCCTCCAACATTCGATGGAGAACATAAGAAGGAAGAAGATGTCGAGACCTGGTTACTTGGCATGAAGAAGTACTTTCAACTGCAAAATTATTCTGCCCGTGTAGAAGGTAGAATTGCAATGTACCAGCTGAAAGGAAAAGCATCCATGTGGTGGGATCAGTTTGTGCAAGTGTAGCACATCAGAGAGAAAGAGGTCACGTGGAAGGAGTTTAAGAGGTATTTCGAGAAGAAATACCTGACTAAAAGATACTATGACAGAAAGATGAAGGAGTTCTTTGAACTCAAGTTGGGCAGTATGAACATCGATGAGTATGAACGAAGTTTTCTGGAACTACTGAAGTATGTTCCATTCATCAAAGATGAGGCTGTCAATATTCAGAGGTATCTAAGTGGACTGCCACCTTCCATTGGTGACAAGATTCAATACGATGATCCTAAGACCATGGAAGAAACCATAAGAAGGGAGAAATGCCTATATGAACAGCAAAGGGAAAAGCCTACCTTTTGGAAGGCTTGGAATGACCAGAAGAGGTTTAAGAAAGAACAGTGGCAGAAGGGAAGCAAGCCTTCCTTTTTCAGAGACAGTCCTTGGGGACAGTCATCTTTTAAAGAGCCCATGAAAGTTGAATGGAGTGAGCAGATGCCAAGGCCTCCACCCATGGAGTGTTGGGGCTGTAAAGGGAATCATAGGTACAGAGACTGCCCCCATAGGAAAGACAAAGCAAGAACTATCCATACTGTTCAGCAAACTGAAACAGTGGAGGATATGGGCAGCAGAATGTCAAGGATCTACGCAGCCTTGGACAACAAGCAAGAAGAATTTCAATCACACATGATTGAAGTGGAAGGTATGATCAACAACCGACCCCTTGTTATTTTAATTGATTCAGGGGATAACCATAGTTATGTAGATCCTAGAGTGGTGGAAAGTTTGCATCTAACGAGAAGCCAACATGAGAAGTCTTGGTTAGTACAGTTAGCCACAGGGACCAAGAGGAAGGTCACTAAATTGGTTAAGTCATGTTCAGTGGACATGAAAGGAATGAGCACTAAGGTTGAATTGAACATTCTACCTTTAGGTTCATATGATTGCCTAATTGGGATGGACTGGTTGGACTAGCACCATGCCCTTTTGGATTGTCGAAACAAGAGATTTACATGTCTGGACGAAGAAGGAAATCAGGTAACATTCCAAGGAATTCCCAGAGCCGTGGCTGTTAGAGAAATTTCAGCCATCCAGCTGAAGAAATGTTACCGGAAAGGCTGTCAATTAATTGCAGCCTGGGTGGAAGAAGTATTCCAAAATGTGGTCTCGAATCTGGAAGACCACAGGGTGCTCAAAGAGTTTGAGGACTTGTTTTAGGAGGTGCCTGGACTACCTCCGAAGAGGGACATCGATTTTTCTATAAATCTGATGCTTGGAGCAGCTCCAAATTCAAAGGCTCCTTATAGAATGAGCACACCAGAGCTGAAGGAGTTGCAATTGCAGCTTGAAGAGCTACTAAAGAAAGGGTACATTCATCCCAGCGTGTCACCGTGGGGAGCCCCGGTCCTATTTGTGAAAAAGAAAGATGGAACGTTGAGGCTGTGCATTGACTTTCGGCAGTTGAATAAAGTCACTGTCAAGAACAAATATCCTCTGCCAAGGATTGATGATCTTTTTGATCAGTTGAAGGATGCGAAAGTATTTTCGAAAATAGATCTTTGATCTGGATATCATCAAGTGAGGATAAAAGATGAAAACATCAGCAAGACCGCCTTTAGAACAAGGTACGGTCACTATGAATTTACAGTGGTGTCGTTTGGACTGTCCAACACGCCTACTGTCTTTATGTGCCTAATGAATGGAGTGTTCAGAAATTATCTGAACAAGTTTGTCATAGTATTCTTGGATGATATCTTGGTGTACTCCAAGACAGAGGAAGAACATGAACAACACCTTAGAATGGTGATGCGGGTGTTGAGAGAACACCAGCTGTACGCAAAACTGAGCAAGTGCTCTTTTTACCAAAGGCAGATCCATTACTTGGGACATATAATATCTGAAGAAGGGATCATTGTGGATCCTGAGAAGGTACAGGCCATTCGGGAATGGCCAGCGTCGAGGAGTGTGACAGAAGTTAGATCTTTTATGGGTATGGCAGGCTACTATAGGAGGTTTATAGCTGGATTCTCAAGGATAGCCCATTCTATCACTTCCTTGCAAAGGAAGGACAAGAAATTTCAGTGGACTGATGAATGTGAGAGCAGCTTCCAGCGACTGAAGCAACTGCTCACTAGTGCTCCAATCCTGAGGATTGCAGATCCAAACAAGGATTACGTAGTGTGCACATATGCGTGTAAGGAGGGGCTGGGAGGAGTTCTCAACCAAGAAGGATTTGTAGTTTGCTATGAATCCTGGAAGTTGAAGGAACATGAGAAGAATTATGCCACTCATGATTTGGAGCTGGCAGCAATTGTCCACACCCTGAGGAAATGGAGACATTACCTCATGGGCAAGAAATTCGAACTAAGAACAGACCACAACAGTCTGAAATATTTATTTGATCAGCCAACCTTAAATGCCAGGCAAATTAGATGGCTGGAATTTATGTGCGAATATGACTTTGATATCAGGCATATCAAAGGGAAAGACAATAAAGTGGCTAATGCACTTAGCAGAAAATTGCAAGAGTTACATGCTACAGCCATTAGCATGTGCCAGTTTGAGTTGAAAGACAGAATTATGGAAGCTGCAAATGCTGATTTGCAGTACAAAAGTCTTGTAGCAAAGCTATAGCAGCGTGAAGGACCACAGACCAAGGAAAGTTACACCGTAGGAATTGATGGTTTACTTCTGCATAAGAACAGAGTATATGTACCCAATGTCCGAGAATTGAAGCTGGAAATTCTAAAAGAGATGCATAACGTGACTTATGCTGGACATCCTGGATATCAAAAGACTGTGGCAGCAGTCAAAAGCCATTATTTTTGGCTGGGGTTGAAGAAAGAAATTGCTGAATACATCGCCAGATGTATGGAATGCCAGAAGGTCAAGGCTGAGCACAGACACCCAGCAGGGTTGTTACATCCTTTACCTATTCCTGAGTGGAAATGGGACGTGGTAACCATGGATTTTATCACAGGATTTCCCAGAACAAGCAAGCAGCATGATTCAATCATGGTGGTGGTGGACAAGCTTACTAAAGTTGCCCATTTTATTCCACTGAAAACCACCCACAGAGTAGCAGATGTTGCTGATATTTTCCTAAAAGAAGTTGCACGCTTGCACGGAATTCCTAAGACAATTGTGTCTGATAGGGACCCAAAATTCACTTCAAATTTCTGGAAAGAAATGTTCAAAGGATTCGGAACGAATCTGAACTTTAGCACAGCATATCATCCCGAGTCTGATGGACAAACAGAGTAATAGAATACATGCTGAGAATGTATGTGATGGATAAACCATCAAAGTGGGAAGACTACCTGCATTTGGTAGAATTCGCCTACAATAATGGGTATCATGCGTCATTGAAGATGAGCCCATTCGAAGCACTTTATGGAAGAAAGTGCAACACTCCAGTGAACTGGGATAATCCAACTGACAGAGTAGTAGTTGGACCAGAACTACTCAAAGAGATGGAAGATCAAATGATAAAAATCAAATAGAATCTGAAAGCTGCCCAAGACAGGCAGAAGAGTTACGCGGATAGTAACAGAACCCATAGAGAATTCAAAGTGGGTGACCATGTTTTCCTGAAAGTGAAAACTAACAGGAGTTCCCTAAAGTTGGGAAGTTGTGCCAAGTTGGTAGCAAGATTTTGTGGGCCATTCGAGATCCTGGAAAGGATTGGGCCAGTTGCATACATGCTTGCATTACCTGCATCTATGACTGTACATAATGTGTTTCATGTTTCACTGCTTAAGAAATATGTACCTGATACTAATCATGTTATCAATTGGACTGTGATTTAGGTGGAACCAGAAGGTGTCCTGCAAGTGCATCCTGTACGCATATTGGACAGGAAAAGAAAATAGCTCTGGAATCGAGCTATAGAGCTTGTAAAGGTCCAGTGGACCTGGTACGGTCCTGAGGATGCGACATGGGAGCATGCAGATGTTATGCGGGCAGAGTACCTGCATCTTTTTGAAAATTTTGAAAATCTTGCAGATGTTATGTAAAATTGCACTGAGGACAGTGCAAAAATAAGGGGAGGGGGATTGTACTGTCCCCAAGGCCGAGCCCCGTTACAGATCATGATATATGCAATGAATTGTAAATGTGCTCTATAGGCTGGGGAGCCAAGTTTTGTATAAGCCGGAAGGCTTATGTGTTTGTTAGGCCAGGGAGCCTAAGAGTTGAAGGCCAGGAGCCTGCTGATGTACTTGTATGTATGCAAATTGATTAATAAAATATAAACACCGCCAGGTGCAGACCGACCACGATGAATGAGTGAAGGGGGACTGAGCGTCCACAGAGTGGGCAAGGAACCAGGGGCTGGAAGGTGGGAAAGGGGTTGAGTGTTGAGCATAGAGGCTAAGCCTAGGGGGCTTAGGCCTGGAATAATATTTTAATATTATTTCCAAAACGTCATGAGCATATTATGTTTTTATCCTAAGTCCTTTTGGAAGGACACGTGATTTCCCAAGTGGTGGGAGGAACGCGTGCTGGTGGAATGCATGCAGTTCCATGGGTGACAAGTGTCAACCCTGGTGCATGCGAATAAAATAGCCAGAGTGAGCCGTGAGAAGGTTCCAATCCCCATTCCACTGGACTGTCTGAACAGGTACGGAGCTCTGAGCAGTACGACCAACCCGACTCTTATAGAGGACCTTCGTGCGACCTTGTGACTAAAATTTATGTGTCTAGCCCTGAGAAAATCGGCGTGTGCACTCCTGGAACGAGAAGCCTGTGTTGATTTCGGGGAAGAGCCTTTGTTTGTTCGGGGAAAAGCTGAGCGAGCCTGTGCGTGCATTCCCTGTCTTGAAGCTGTGATTGTGAAACCAACCAGGGATTGTTGAACCAGTTTGGGAAACCTGTGTCTGTTTTTCCCGTGAGTCGTTGAGACTACGCAGTTCTGGACTGCGTGAGGCTTGTTGGCCTGTGAGTGACTCCCTCCAGGTGAGAGAGTGTGCATAGGAAGGAGAGAGCTCCTGGAAGGAACCCTGTAGCTGCCATAGAGCCCAAAGACTTCCGGTCCGGTCTGTTCCTGTAACCCAAGGTAAGGGAGACTGGCAGCCGAAGGACTGTCCAGGTGACAGAGAAGGTGCACTCTCCTGGGGTGGAACAGGCATGTGGGGAATGAGGGTTTGTGGGCAGTGAGCGTGGGAGATTCCTGGGAGAGCATTCTTCCTGGTGATTGTGTGTGACTGAATTCCCTGTAACCTCAGCCTGAGTCTGGAATCCTTGCCCTGGGGTGGAGCTCAGTCCCAGCTCGGGGGTGACCCACTGTTGAGTTAAGGAGAAGTGCGGTCTATGGCTGGGAGGTTCGTGGAAGGCCTACATTTGGTTGGTGGAATTCTCCACTGTCACAAGATAAGTGTTTAATTATATTTTTTACCACATTTTATCATGACTATACTGGATCTGTTATCATGTTTTCCGCTGTGTAAATGAATTACTGTTGAAAGCTATGGATTGTCTAATTATAACAGTAGATATATGTTTATTCTGAGAATTAAAATGTATCTCTTGCTGTTACGCATGGGATTATGCAATTCTATATGTTTTATGTAAGAGTCCATGTACAGATTGGTTAGCGAGAGGTTTAAAAGCCTCGGTAGTGAAAAGGGTACACTACACTTGTACTTGCAAATGGATCTGTATGATCTTCTCAACAATTGTTTTTGTTTTTAATGCATATCATGTGAGGTCCTCCCTCACTGCTCCTTGTTGTCCATATACAACATCTAGGGGTGAAGGTGGCAGATATCTAAAAAAAGTTTCAAAATGTGACTTACCAATAGAAGTGTGGACTGCTCTATTATAAGAGTGTTGTATATAGAAGTATTTGGATGCTTCTGATTGTAACCCCTCAAAAGTTTCATGAAAGTCTTGTTGACTACTTATGTTTTCCCATCTATCTGTGGATGGAATCATGTTGTATACATCTTCAACTTAGTTTCCATCTTCTCCCATAATATAGTCCGAAATGCACTGAAAAATATGGTATCGCTATCTGAGATGATGCTCCTTGGTATCCCAAAGTGCACCCAGACCTGTTCAAAGAACTTGTTTGTTTCTTGTTGTTCGTTGATGGTATTTTTACAAGGAATGAAAATGCACATTTTGTTGAACTTGTCAACTACCACCAATTGATTGTCATAGCCCTTCCTAGTTGTTGGTAAGCCTCCCACAAAATCCAAGGAAATACTTTCCCAAGGTGCTACACATTATTTTCATCATCCCTATGACCGTTAATGATGTAAACCTATCTGTTGCCTTCAGAGGGGTTAGTGGCCTGAGTTTCTGAAGAGAGAAGGGAGAAGAACTTTCCTGAGAAAAGAAGTTTCATTTTCCCTTGTAAAAACCCTGTAAAAATGAAGTTTGCAGGTTGCTATATAGGCAGGGTGAGAGAATGACCCATTCTCGCAGGTTGCACTATAGCCAGGGTGCAAGGTGTTCGCAGGTTGCTCTATAGCTAGGGTGCGAGAATGCCTGCACGTGGGAAAAATGAGCGTTTTCTCGAATCTTCTAGAAGGAGAAACTTCTATGGTGAGGTGGCATCCGAATGATTTGGATCTTACTCGCTTTCATGATTTAGTGGGATCATCCAAACCTCCTCACCTTATCCTCTTCAACTTATAAAAGGAGAGGAGTTCTCATGGAGAAAGTTAGCTTGGGTTAGCTTTGTTGTTTCTTGATCTTGTTAGCTTTGGTTGGCTTGGAATTATTATCTTGGTTGGAGTGGCTTTGAGATTTGCTTTGTCAAGATAAATTGTGAATATCATCAGATCTATGCTCTCAGAATTCTTGGAGTCAAAGTGTGTGGGGAACGAAGGACAGTTGGAAGGGACCTTACGACATCAAGGCAACGGTTGTAATCTCTCTTTCCTATTTAATATGATACAGTAATATGATTTTTTCCCATAAAGCTAGTTCCACTTTATTGTATAACTCCTTGATCATATACATAGATTCACTATTGAATAGATTGTGC
>ML778059.1:176594-244636 GCA_009831015.1 Picea engelmannii | reverse complement strand
CTTGGTTTGTATTGTTTTGGTCTTGACTGTACGAGAGCATTGGAGCGAAGCGGGAGCAACAAAGACCAAAGGAAGCGTTAATAAGGTATGTTCCTTGTTCTTGCCTCTTATTTAATTCAATGGTTAGAATCTAGGGAAAGAGTTATATTCTATCCTACTTTGTTCTAGATCCAAGTGGATCTAGGGATATCGGTTTGTGTCCGCACTTACAGATTTATCCAATAACACAAGGTTGCGTGGGTATAGGTAAGGGATGGTATAGACCTTTCTTCCTGTTACTAGGCTTACTGGTACAACAAAGTATATATCCTGTAATATATTGCGCTACATCTTCTTGCATTATGGGCTAGTACACATACCTCTGTAAGTTGGAAACTATCTTCCCAACACCAAAATTTCATGCAACCTTGGAGGTGTGAGCCTCTCTGATAACCTACAATCATTCACCTTTAGGAACACAGAGCTTGTCTAGCTTGTAGAGTAAATCATTCTGGAAATGATAGTCAGTCTTTCCATCACCTTATTTTATATGAATTTGGCCATGTGGTTGTTGACACACCTCCTTGAAGTCATCATATTCTATGTATGCCTCTTTATATGCATCATGGGTAAAAGGCTCCATGTGCATAAAAGTTCCCAAAGATGTAATCTTGGATGTGGGTGGTCGTGAAAGCATGTCTACCAACTTATTTGTGTTACCCTTCTTATACTTTATGACCAAATGAAATTGTTGTAAAAACCCCATCCACTTGTAATGCCTGGTTTGTTGTAGCTTACTTTGGGCCTGCAAATATTGTAGTGGTTGGTGATCTGTGTGGATGATGGTCTCCTTGCCCTGCTTCCATTTTTTGACAGCTTGTACCAAGGCATAGAGCTCCTTGTCACTAGTACAGTAGTTGAGAACTACCCCATGAAATACTTCAGAATGATAGCAGACGTGCCTTCATCCTTGCATCGGTACTTCTCCCATGGAATACCCACTTGCATATGTATCCACTTTGAAAGGATTTTGAAAATTTGGTAATGTGAGCATTGTTGTTTGACTGATCTTTCTTCAACAATAAAATCAGCATGTGCAACAAATTTAATCTTACACTGTTTTGTTACCTTTATCTCCACACCCTTGTTTACCCAACCCAATGGATAGGGGATAGGATGATCGTGAACCTCCAATCCAAGCTTGCTTACCAAATCCGCTGCTATGAGATTATCCTATGAACCAAACTTGAACAAAGCATCTATCTTGGTCTTCTTGCCTGAATCTTGATATGGAAGAGCTTGGTCATCTCCTTCTCTTCTTGGTGATGAAGGCTACTCAGATTCACCTCCTTTTGCGCAAATGTGCAAACAATCTTGTCATCCACATATGAGCTACTTTCAACCAGATTGCTTGAATTTGTGGCTATAAGGTTATTTTTCTTTCCATTTTTCTTGTGGTTCTTTGGGTTTAGCACTGGATGTAGTTTCTATCATTTTCCCTTGGTGTGTCCATCAATATTCTATTTATTTCAATGGTTTTTGGGATATTTTCACTAATGTGCAGTGGTTGTTGTCTTCTTGTCTTTTCCCCGTTCCACTTCTTCCCCTCCTTGGAATATTCTTGATGTTCTTTATGCTTCAAACCACTTGGTTGGCCCTTTTTTTGGCCTATGTTTCCTAGATATTGGGCTTGTACACATGCCTCATCCACTATCCTTTCCTTGAAGAGCATCACCTGCTTTCATATATGACTATGTAAACCCCCTAGATACTTGAGGAGTACATCTGGGTTCTTGGGAGAGATAAATAGAAGGATGGCCATCTTTTTGAACTCAGTGGTGTACTCATGTACACTCTGCCCCTACCTCTTCCTGAAATAGTGCCACCGGGTCCATTGGTTCTCTACATACCCGAAAGGGTAGAATTGGGACTTGATGAGGGTTTTGAAGTCCTCCCACCTAGTTACTGGTGGATCACCCTCCAACCTAAGTGTTTTCATATGGATTTCCTACCAGGTTAAAGCATGGACCTCTAACTTCAATCTAGCAAATGAAATCATCTATATGGTGAATGCTAATATAAACTTCTAGTTGTTGCAACCAATGATTCAGTTTTAATGCATCAATATCACCTTGGTATGGATTTATGTCCACTTTCGCTTCCATATTGAATAGAGACTGTGAAGGGTTCATGGCACTCAAATTCGGCTGTTGTTTCTTAGATTCTTTCTGCGACTACTTTCTTGAGTCTTCCTAATCTTTCGATTTCCCCTCCGATCTATTCTTTGAGTTAGAGTCTCCATCATCTCTGAACGATTTGATCTTTCTTTCTAGATCCGCCATGAGGAGGTTCATATTGTGTCTGATGTCGACAACTTGTGCTTCCAATCGCTCAAATCTCTCTTCTTCTAGATCCCCAAGATCGAGATAGATGAAAAACGATATAATGATATGATCCAGATCAATATTGTTGTAATGGCTTCGAGCCTTGTTGTTGACCGACTTTGTGCCTTGAATATTTTAGGGTTTACCCTAGGTACCATCCTCCAAATGAAGGGTAGTACTCGGGGGTTTCCCCCAAGTAGTGTAACCTATAAAAAAAAGCAATTAATGTCGTTTCAACTAGGATATATACCATTTGATTTCAATGTACTTCAAATTAAACAATATATATCCTAGTCTATACAACATTAATTACACTACTACAAGGTGCATATTGTTTTCCCTATATCATTGTTACATAATAGATACACTTCAGTCAAGATTTTGTAATTGAATATTTTCTAGTTGTATTTATGATTCTTATGAGGAGTTGTGCATCTTCTCTAAGTCAAAAGAAGATAAATTACCAAAACAACTAGCATACACAAGCATTTGGCTCATATTATTGTGTTTAACAAAGAATACATAATTCTTATAACCGTTAACATTAATCCCACTTACCTCACATGACTTCTTACACTTGACCTCATAAAAATGCAATAAACATATCCTTATTTCTATTTCTATTTATATTTAAAAATAAATTAAAAACAAAATTACTTACACTACTTATCATTACTATTATTATTTTTTAAACTTCACTTCAATTTAAACTTCCCATAATTAAAAATAGGTTTTAAACATACATATACCCACCCCTCCTAATATATGTTTTAAACTTAAAAATTCCAATTGAAATATAATTATAAATCTTAGACGTAATGTGCATCTAGATATTGTTTAAATCCATAAAATTCTGTAAATACAAAAAAAAAAAACTACCAAATAATTTAAACTATAAACATCAAATAAAAATATTCAAAAAATTATAATATTATTATTATCTAAAATGAAAAACTCCTCTGAAAGAAGAATTATACTTGTTTACATTAATCATTATACTTCTTTAATAAAGCCAAAATTTAGCTATCTATCACATTGTCTTTGCAAATTGATACAATATCAAGATTAAAACTATATGCTATACAATATCCTTCTTCAAAATAAATCATTTTTAACTGATATGATAACCCTAAGTCTATAGTGTATAGAATATCCCTCTTGAAAATCCATCAAGATTAATACTGTAATCTATATAGTATCTTTCTTCAAAAGCAATCCCTCGTATTGAACAACCAATTTATTCGTTGAATTCGGGAAACATATTTGTGAAAGTTTATGATCAGGTTGATTGGGGTTTCCTTAGAATATTATTGATGAATATTGGTTTGCCCTATGTTGTCACTGAATGGATAATGGCTTGTGTATCTTTAGCTAATTATGGTGTTCTTATTAATGGTCATCCCACTGAGTTTTTTCCTTACGTCAGAGGGCTTAGATAGGGTTTCCCTCTATCACCCTATTTATTCTAGTGGATGGTATTAACAGATTGATCGACAAGGCTAAAAGAGATGGTCTCATAAAGGGGGTTAAAGTTGCTTCTACTTTGTTTATTACTTACCTACTATTTTTTGATGATTTCATTTTATTCGGGAGTGGCTCGATCTTAGAATGGGAATGCTTTTATAGTCTTATAAATTCTTTCCATTTGGCTACAGGTATGGAGGTCAGTCCTACAAAATAAAACTTTTTGAATGTTGGTGTGAATATATAGACCTTTAGAATCATTCATTATCTTATCCCTTTCTCGATGGATGTGTTGGATGCTGGTATAAAATACTTGGGATTTTTCTTAAATCCAAATTGCTAGATAGTAAAGGATTGGTATTGGTTGGTTAAAAAATTTGACTCCAGAATTAACAACTAGTGTTATCAATGGCTATCTCTTGGAGGTAGATTAACTCTTATAAATTATGTGTTGGGTAGCACACATATTTACTGGTTTTATCTAGTAAATATCCCAGTGGATATCATTTATATCTTAAGAAGCAAAATATTCCAGATTCTCTAGTCAAGTTCTATGCAAAAAGAAAAATATCATTTGGTGTCTTGGGAAAAATTATATTTGCCAAAGAAATGGAGGGGTTGGGGCAGAAAGAATATCTCCTGGTTTAACATTTCCCTCCTTTTAAATTTTTTTTGGCAAGGATTGTTTGATAACAACTTATGAAGTGAAGTCCTGAGAGAAAAATATATAAAGAATGTTACAGTTGAGGATTGGTGTAGGAATAAAATGAAAGTGATATTCAACGCTTCAATTATATGGAGAGGTTTTGTTAAACATTTGAGATGGATTGGTAACTGGATAAGTTGGGAAGTGGGTAATGGAATAAATATCAGACTTGGGATAGATCCCTTTGTTGGTGGTGAAAGTTCATTTTTTCTTACAGAAGAGATGAGATCCACCCTTGTAGCTAAAGGTATTCTTACATTGGGTCATATTAAAAAAGGTTTCTTCTCTTTCTTATTATCCAATGTGGTTAAATGTGTCTTATCTACATCTTGATGGTAATTTAGCGTTGGAATGGAAAAAGTTTATCAATGGTCTTATGCATGCATGTATATCTTTAAGAAACTATCTAGATAAAATTATATGGTCTTGGCATCCTTCAGGTCAAGTGTCTACAAAGTATATATATGATGCTATTGTTTCTTCTTTCTATTTGGGCTCTCAAGAATGGTGGTATAAGCATATCTGGAAATGGAAATTTTCGATTAAGATTCAATGTTTTATGTGGCTTGTGTTGGAAAACAAAATTTTGACATGGAATAATCTTATGAAGAGAGGAAAGGAGGGTCCAAGCATTTGTATCCTTTGCTTCAATGATGAAGAATCGATGGATCATTTATTTTCTTCCGGCAGGGCTTTGACTTTGATTTGGAGTTCTCTGAAATGGGTTCTTCATTTTCCATGTTCTTAGGGAAATCTCTCTTTGGATCAAAGTTTGTTTTCTTGGCAATCTAAGGCTTTATCTTTTAAAAATTTGCCTACTTTTGTTTGTTGGAACATGGAAAATGCAAAATGATTATCTTTTTCAAGGATGTCCAATTAACATTAACATGTCTATTTCCATAATTCTCAAAATGTACTGGAAGCATGCTGAAAAGAATCATGTTTTAAAGTATAGGAGGATTAAGATGCCAATTTGTTAAATGATATCGCTATAGGGTTTTTTGATGGGGCTTCACCAGGTTAGAATTGTGGGGGAGTAGTTGTTTTAAAGCTGTCAAACAAGCACATTTTCCTATTAAGGATGGGTAGTGGATGTGGAACAAATACCATAGAAGAATTGTTAGCTCTATGGATGTTAATTAGCTTTGCAAAGATTTTGGGGCTTCGTCATCTACATGTTCTGGGTGATTCAATGGTTATTGTGGAATGGGGAAATCACAATCTTCTTATCAAACTAGTTGCTCTTCAATCCTGGTGTGACATATCTCTGGATCTCTTTTCTTTTTTTTATTTTATCTCATTCCAACATATATTCAAGGAGCAGAATGAGATTGTTGATAGGTTATCTAAGCATGACTTAGGTTCTTTGGAAGGTATTATGTTTTTCATGGAATTTTTAGATAATAGGATGGTCTCTGAGGGAGACCTTTTATTGTATTAAATCTTGTAATGTGGATTATGGGGTTGATTAAATACTTGTTTTAATTTGTAACCTTGTGCTAGATCTTGAAGTAGTGATTGTAGATGAGGATCAGTTTTTTGTTACTGTAGTTTTCACGAGTTCTAGAATATATTTTGATACTTTGTATGATTGTACGATCAATGCTCACTTTGATTCATCTATGAATATCAAGGAGTAGTTTTTTCCCAGGTGAAAAAAAAATAGGTGCAGTCAAAACGTTTTATCTCTTGGTCTTTTTGGCAACTATCATCGGATTTTGGTTATACAATTCTTGGTGAAATTTCAATTTTCCGTTGCTTAAATTGATTTTTTGAATGCATAAATGGATTCAACCCCATGAAAAACCCCTGGAGCACTCTGATTATACATTCACTACAACTCAAAGATGCAATTTCAACAATTTCTGGTCAGATTTCGAATAAATTGATCGAAAAATATGTTGAGAAAAAGACCGAAAGGTAGAATGTTTAAACTACAAATGGTATATGTGCCTATCTCGTCTAAAATCTATAAACAAATTCATTGAATTTCTCAAAGAAATTAACCCCTAATATATCATAGAAACTCAACAACTACCTATCCAAAATTCCAAGGAGATTATGGGCCCAGAAGGCACCACAACACAGTGTGACACTTTACAGGGTTGCAAGGCAGGATGACCAAACCAAGATAGAAGGTTAGATTGACTAGTGATTGGTCAGATTCATTGGTGATTTGTAGTATAAGACTTATCTTAAACACAGATTTATTGAGCACCGAGAGGGGTCAAATATCTTAAGGGGAATTTTTTTTATCATTTGATATGAAGGGATTAATACATAACATGGAATTAAATGACAAAAAATATTATACCTCGAGAAATTTGATCCCTCTCAGTGCTTGATAGATCCAGGTTTAAGATAGATATACACTGATTTTTATTTTTTTTAATTTTATATGTTGTCATGAACGTGACAATGTCTATATCATATTGCATTGTAAAGCATCTCACTACTCTCAGTGCAATTACATAAGGCATAAAAATTGCCTTGGCCATATCGTTAGGTGATACATGTAACAGAACCAAAAAAAAAAAAATACATATAAAAAACAAATACATATAGCTTAGCTTGGTGCCTTCCAAGAGATAGTTCAATAGATGACTAATATCTTGAGTACATTTTTAAACATTATAGCTGGGCCAAAATACTTTCTTTCCCAATCTTAATTCCTAAGCCGAACATAGAAAGACTTGCCTCATCTTAATTTCCTAAGCCAAAATAACTTGAGTATATTTTTAAATATTATAGTTGATCCAAAATACTTTCTTTCCCAATCTTAATTCCTATGCCGAACATTAGAAAGACTTGTCGTACATTCCATCTCTAGCTAGATATAAAGTTACACAACCATTGGGTGCAATTGAATCGACATGAGAATCCAATGGAGGTGGGACAGTCATCCAAAAATTAGGAATCGGGAAATTGGAACTCTAATCTTAATTTTTCTTATAAATATATATTCAATGTTTAAATTTTATGTTAAAAAAAAAGAAATAAAATATTAATTAAAGAAATTCAACTATTTAGATTTCATACCCATATTCCCTAGGGAATGAAACAAAACCACCAAGTTTTATTGAAGATTCAATTATTGTAATTGTTAGTAGATAACATCATCAAATATTCAGGCCATAACACCAAAATAATATGATCCTAGATAGAGAATGGTGAGAAGAATTAAAATCAATTCCTTTAATTGCAAGATGAGAGACAAAGCTTATTAGTGGTAGAAAATTGTACAGTGTGAACACCACTAACTCAGATTACTAAACTGTGATAGTACATGAGTGGAAATAGCTAAATACAAAGAGAGACCCACTAAATACAAAAAGACACTTGGAAAAATTACACCATAACACTTAAAAAAACTCATATTAATTTATCAGAAAATCGGGATGAGTTAGCATGGTCATTTCCATAGTCTGGAGTATCATACTCTACCAAGCTCAGTTATACCTCTTTGATGAGTAGAGAAGAATACAATCATACATGGCGGTATAGGATGATCTAGAAAATCAAAGGGCCTATGAATCCTACCCTCTTCTTCTGGTTAATTCTCAAAGGTTGTGCATTAACCTAGGATCGACTACAAAAAATTGGTCAAGGACCGGGTATATGTCTACTTTGTTTTCAGAGATAAGAAATGATTTATCATCTATTCCTCCACTACGCCTTTTCCAAACAAGTCTAGACTAAATTGGAGACACACAGATATTTCACAGCCCTGGTCAAAAGATAGTGCTTCCAATTGCTTCAAGGAATATTTCTCAAATCCTAGTTTTATTAGTTGGAAAGCACTGCCATTATTAGTATCTTGGGGTTTGTGGATGGCTCATAATGAGCGCTTATTTGAAAAAAAATCTTGGTCGTCCTTCAAAGTATCGCAATAGGTTATTACACATTCCAAGTCTTATAAGTCTTCCCCTTGTAACAAACCACAAAGAATGATCACTCCGCTCAACATTGATAACTCCAAGCCATGGGTTTTTTTTTACGGGGCCTGCCAAGGCCCTAAAAAGAATTGTGGATTAGGGTTCTCTCTATATCTCACTTCAGCACACTACTTTCTTGGGAGATAAAGCATTGGATCTAGTTAAAATAACTTAGCAGAGTTCTATGCATTTTTGGTGCTTCTAAAGCTAGAATCTATCAAAGGAGTTAATAAATGCCATATGTATGGAGACTCTAAGCTATGCATCAATTGGATGAATAATGTGACACATCTTCAACATTTGAATTTGATTCAGTTAGGCTAGAAGCTTCATTTTGCTGCCAGATCTTTTGAAGATACACATTTTTCTCATATTTTCAGGGAACTAAATATTGAGGCCGATACACTCTCAAAAGAGGCACTCCATCTTCCATCAAATACTATTGTCTGGGAGGAATATATTTAGGGATCTTCCATTGCTCGAGTAAAGGAATCTTTTTACTAAAAACAACTCTTTTTCTTTTTTTGTAAGTAATGCATGTTTTGTTGATACCACTTGGTTATACTTTGAGAATAGATACAGGGCAATTTAATATGTTCTATTTTGGTGATTTGGTCTATTGGCCATACTCTTAATTGCGCATCAACACCTTTTGATTGTACATCATATTATCTTAATAGAAAGTATGATTTTTTTTCGAGGAAAAAAATACAAAAAGACACATTGCATGTGAACTTTAACCTTTCAGATGAGAGTTACAGTTCTCTAGAAGACAGACTACACTGATGACAACACACTATAGAAAAATACTAAAATACAATATTGATATAAACATGATTATCACAACTACTCTAATGCTAACTCTAAAGTGGTCAACCAGGGCACTTGGGAATAAATCGCTCAAATTTTGACCAAGTATTGTGTGTTCACTGCTCTTGAAGATAATGATGGTAAAAATTGTTCAAAACATGCAACTAGGAGGTAAATATTCCATGATTCTATCACTGGGATTTGGATCCACTTGTACCAGAAACATATCATTTTTTAGGAAACATATCTGATCCAAACTACACAAAAAACCCAATAATCTGATACATATCCGAGATTTCATGATTCCATAAAGAATAGGATGCAGGTGCAAGGTGCCTTAAAGAGAATTCAATGACTAGATAAATCCTCTCAATTCTCATTCCCTTTGATATGTTTTTTAACCTAAACGATTTGGGAGGAAGACATGTTCTCCCTAGATGATCTAAGAAAAAAGTAATTTGAAAAAAGATCTTTATTTTTTTCCTCTTCTCTTCTTGACCTTTGTCCAACCTTCATCCAAGAAGACGTGGTTCACATCTTGATTTTCTTAGCAATTCTAGCATCTATGCGAAAGCCAAATCCTCTACAACAATTTTTGTTGCACAATGCTCAATAGTGTCAAAAGGCCTTGAAACAACACCATTCCTATTGAGGGGTGGAACCAAGCCATCCATGAATCAAAGTGACTCCAGATCAACATTAGGATTTTGATCTGGGTTCAGTTCTACCCAATGGGGATCAGTATCGGAGTCCTTCCAACAATTGGGATTCAATTCTTTCACTTATTTTAATGTGAAGCAATTTGGAAAGAAGATTTAACCATGGGACAAGAGGAAATGAGATGGACAAGCTCGAGGAAAAGCTGGTAAGAAAAGAAATATGTTCATAGTTTAGCTATAACTATTATAGTCTAGTATGATTTCTTCAAGATTTCCCTTAATTAAACAAGATTCACTGCAAATTTCAGACGCATGTAGACAATGGAAAGTTTGTTTCCTCTAGATACATGGCATTAGACTTACCTAGAGAATTCCCAATGGTAGTAAGATAGTTGGCATGCCAATATTCTAGAGACAAGTTAAGAATTCACACTTGCATATGGTCTAGAGATAAAATTCCAATGTACAGGTTGAACCCTTACTACCAAGCCTTCATAAAAAGGTCAACCCTCCTAAAGAACCAAGGCCCATTGTGAATTACACTCTATGTCAAGGGGAAAGATAAGATAAGTTTGTTAGTATCCAACAAATGACCATAAATAGTTCAATAGGACTGTTAAGTACATTTGTATCAATACGAATTAGGAGTGCAAGGTCAACTCATATAAGAGCAAGACAAAAGTAGATCTAATCTAAGATTCAAGGTCTAAAGCTAAGCATATAAAACTATAATACCAAGAAAGGAATCATCTTAGTGATGATAATACACAACCCTACAACCAAGAAAATAAATGTCAAGCATGAGTAAACTTGAGAGGGGGCCTCAACATGCTCTGGTGTTGTTGTTGTCTCTTGTAGAATAGGAGGAGAATGGTCAATTTTCTCCCACCGAAACTGCAATTCCAATATCTATGCCCCTTCTAACATCTAAGGTCAAAGAAAGGAAGCTCTTCATATACCACTGACTAAAGGAGTTGGGTTGTGGCATTCTCCCTACCACTAAGCTCTGGGGGAAGTTGTTTTTATGCATGTGTTGGGTGAAATGAAATGGGATGTCAAATCAAAACTTCGCAACAATCCCATTAGCAAAGATTGAATGGATACCCCTATCCTTTGGGAGTACCAAAAATAAATACATGATCAACCTAATGGTGTCTAGCTGAGGGGGTGGCCAAACATAGTGGGATTTGAATGCAAGGGCCTCCCTCATATATAAATCCACACATTACTATCTTGGACACTAGAAGAAAGTAGAGAGAGAGTTTTGGGACTCTCTTAAGAGACAATAAAATCAATTATAGATCTCATAGTAAATGGGACATTGGAATATGAAATAATAAGATGTCTCAATCTCTTGTAAATGGCATGGATGGCATGTCTTTTCCACTTGAAGAATGTGTTGCTCATCCTCAACCCAGATTTGATGGAAGCCAACTTTGAATTGTTCCAAGGGGATCCTAAGCACATGCATCCAATGTCAATTTGTATAAGGAGGAAAAACAATGAGGCCATCCCTAAAATCCATAAAGTGATCTACATATAACACTAGCTTGATATTTAAAACCCCTTGAGGGTCAATCAAGGATACTTGTATACACTACCTATAGATGTCCTCTCCAATAATCATGTTCAACTACCACATGGTCGATGAGATATGATCAAGGGAATCAAGAGAGTATTGGAATGGGGGGAAAGTGATCCATACAAATTCCCATAGACTATGGGAGACGTGTGACATCCACAAACCAACTACAGCCTTCTAGGAACAGTAATCAAGAAAGTACTTCCAAGATCAGTAAATAGTGCAATGTGCAAAACTCTAAATGCAGTGAAGAAGAAACACAAGTTCAAAAATGGATTAAATCCTAAAAGGATGGGCCACATTGGGGTGGATCACCATAATTTATTACAAGAAGGAACCCCATGAATTGAACATCCAAATATAGAAATATTTTAGTTTTGGTTAAACATTATTAAACTTATAGATCAACCCAAAGGATAGGTGGTATTCTTCCTTCTCCTTGACTCGGGAGGGGTCAAGTTCTACAAACAACACTAAATTCTGAATTGTTGACTTGGAAGCACAACATAGAGGGCTTCTTCAAGGCCATGTGTGAATCCTTGAAGGAGATAGTCTTATTTGGGTACAACCTTCCATTAGGCCAATGAGCTTGAGACTTGTTGATGAAGAATGGTTTCCCCCTTTTGGGGAAGATCAAAGGTACCTTTCATGGGAAACATGAAGCCATTCTTATGTGAATTAATCCTTCTAATCGAGATCAAGACAATGGAGATGATTTTAAGAAACAACTAGCCACGATAAGGCTTGCATATTGTAGAGGCCTAGTGGTAGTAGAAATGGGAAGATGTAAGGAGCATCAACATAGAGGGAAAATGCAGAGCCAAATGGAAGGGGGCGACTAAGGTGGAGTTGAATGGAAGGGATGCAGCTAGGAAGAGTTGCACAAAAAGGGGGAAGGCTAGGGAAAATCCTTGTCACTTGCAAGCAATTCCACTTTACCATCAAAAGTTGAATGTGTTAGCTCCTAGAAAGTTCGAGCACTTTGAGTCTTTGAAAATTATTGAGTTTTTTTAAATTGCTAAATTTTCCTTAGTCATCAAGCATTATAAGTCTCTCAAGTCATTTCTTTTTACCAAGGTTTGGTCATGTCAATTGTATTGAAGAAGTGACTAAGTGGTCATCTAGGGTTTATTGGTCAAAGTGAGTTAAGGGTGGAAATGATTATGGTAAAGAAGTTTCAGGGGTTCTTTTCAAGTTCTAAAGGCAACAATCCTATGTATATCAGCTTCAGGAACACTGTGTTTTCCCCAAAGAATTTGAAGTTTTATACCTAGCCATAAACCTAAATTTCATACAAAGAGGTATAACAAGGTTTAGAAGATGAGATTGGGTTTTTCCTCAGCATATTGGATGATGTATTATGTTATACTAGACCTAATTAAACCTATCTAAACTTTATATTGAAAATTTAAATAAATTTTGATGCATTTGTGTGAAAACAATCACCTACATGGGTTTGCAGCGCAAACTATCTTTTTTACACTAAGCACGATGCAAACTTGTCTATTTTCAACATGGATGATTTTTTGTCAAAATTCGAATTGGAAAGAGGATTTTTGGGTCAAGGTGGACACATATATTTGAAGATAATATCATCCCCCATCAAATCATGTAGGTGGCACTTCGTTTCCTCAATGGAAACATTTTAGGGGTCAAATCCTAGAATGTAGGAATATGACTAGATTTGGAAATTTGTATTACCTTGTTTTAGTCATGTTCTTTGGAGATAGATTATGATGAGATGGAAAGGTATTTTTGGAAAGTGAGAGAGGTTTTTCAAAAGAACGAGCTCCTATTCAAAAACCTCAGTCAGTTTTCCAACAACTATTTGGATTTGGGAGATATAGGTGAATCTTTGAGAGGAATATTTCCAGAATTTTTATACTCTGTTTTTTCCAGCCACCTCACAAATTCGAATTTGAGTTGGATATATTCAACAATATAAAGATAAGGAAAGAGGTTATAAGATCCATTTATTTTGGATCTAGATGAGCGTGTAATCTCTATAAAGAGGACCAAAGGGAGGAGTTAAAGGGGGTTGGAAGTTGGAGATTTGAAAAGACTCTTTTTTGTAAAGACTTTTTGATATATATACTGGAATATAAGCACTTCTCAGAGTTCTTGTTCATATATTTTTCTTGTACATGTGGTCGAATGTATGCTCATTTATTTTGTTTATATAGTGATTGATGAAAGTCTTTTTATCATTGCACTGGTAGGAAAAACCACAAGTATTGTTTCCTTGTTATAATCAACCTTTCATATGTGTTTGTAATCTATATGATCTTGCTGGTATAGTAAGCATTCTTCATCCATCTCAGTCTGCAAAACCATCTGATCAATACTCTTGAGGGACTTATTTTGTCTGGATGTATTCAAGTGTGTCTTGAGTGAGAGAGTTCATGAACAAATCATTCAACTTGATCTATTTTTTACCTTTTATTTGAGCATTTGATTAAGTTACCAAGCTCACTCGATCTACAACCTAGAGTGACTCTTGGAGTGATAACAAATTGGCATCATTGTCGGGGAAAGGATTTTGAAGAAAGCTTCCCTGGGAGACGACATAGTTATAGATTTTGATGATAGACAAAGGCTTGGCATCATATTGGTTGTAACTTCTATCTGGTGACTCCATGAAGGAAGAATTCAATGGTGATTCCACAATCTTCAAATGTCAAAGGCATTTGCTGCTCTTTTGTCTAGGAGGTTTGCACCTCTTAACTTTTCTGTAGTCCCTGGTTTCCACATCCAATACCCCTTATGGATATTTGGGGATACTTCCTTCCTCGGTTCAGAGAAAGGAAAGAGGATAATCCTTCAGATCACCTCATTAGATTTCATCAATGTATGGCTCAATTAAATATACATGATGAAGATGTGATCATGAATATGTTTATGTATTCATTGGAAGGGAATTGTCATGAATGGTACTGATCCTTACCTCCTTCTAGCATATCTTATTTAAAATAATTTCACATAGAATTCCATCATCAATGTGAAAGGTATTTTTCTCAGGAACTTCTTTTTGAGCATTGTTGTGAGGATTTTCATTCAGATATTCAGCATGTTGTTTCTTCTAGTAGTGAGGATGAAAGTGAATATATTAATGAAGATATAGATGAGGATGAAATTCTTTCTCTTGATACTTCCCAAGAAGAAGATCTACCAAATATAAATGATGATTATATTGAGTATTGCATTGCTGAGGATGCTTTAGATGAACCTATTGATTCAAATCTAGATGATAAGGATGATAATGATGAGGAAGAAGGAGTTGTTGTTTCAAATCTGTTTCAAAATCATATTTTTGATGATTATATGCAGAAATATTCATCTCTTCCACTAGGATTTTATCCTAATGTTCCCATATTTGACAAATATAGTGATGATGAGGAAGATTTTAAAGTTTATGAAGGCTTGTTGACTAATGGAATCTCATCTAGTTCTAATTTTCAGCAAGGAGATGATCAACAATGTAATTATGCTATGGTTGATGATAGTTATGAGTCTGTTGTTCAAAATTCCAATGAAAATATCCTTAGTTTTGATACATCTTTTAAAGATATCATTGTTGGGGAGAGTAATCAATAATTCTCTTATGATATATTTTTTAAGACTCACCCTTCATTTGATCATTATGGAGACAGTGATGTAGAAGATCAAGAACACATCTCTTATTTTCTCTCAGAAATTGTCAGTTGTAATGGGCCAGCACATCATAGTAATGGATCTGAGTCACAAGGATATAGCAAAGGGGAAGACATACATGAGCAGTCAATAATTTTGAATCTGTATAATGGTGATCACGGTTTTGAAGATCCTATGGCAGCCTTACTTGAGTCTTATCTCTCAGAATCTCTTAAGTTTTCATATTTTATCATATCACTTGCATTTGTTAGTGAGTATGACCTTTTGAAAGAGTTTTTATGGTCACTGTTATGTTTTTATTATTATTTTTTAATCAGTGGCATGAAAAGGATTCTTTTATACATGAGGTTACTCATATGGATTCATTGGAAGCATGATTTCACTTTATCAACAAGCAATAGAGTTGATTAGAGTAGGATTGTGTGTGAATAAGTTCAATACTTGAACATTTCTTTTCAGTTTTCAATAAATAAGCAGAGTTTCTCTCAGTACATCAATAACATAATGCAAGTGACAGATCTCAAAGGTTTGCAAAGGATTATTTGTACATGTTTAATACTAGATGACTCCATAACCCAATGGAATAGGCACTATAGAGTCCAAGATGTATATTTTTGAAGAGTGGTTTGATCTTAATAATCAGAGCAGGTTGCAGTGTTTTCAGATTGAATGGATAGGCACGAGGTCTACTAGGTTCTTTGAAACCCCACAGGGAAGTTTCCATCCTAGTTGGAGCCAGATGTTAGCTCCTAGAAAGTTCGAGCACTTTGAGTCTTTGAAAATTATTGAGTTTTTTAAAATTGCTAATTTTTCCTTAGTCATCAAGCATTATAAGTCTCTCAATTCATTTCTTTTTACCAAGGTTTGGTCATGTCAATTGTATTGAAGAAGTGACTAAGTGGTCATCTAGGGTTGATTGGTCAAAGTGAGTTAAGGGTGGAAATGATTATGGTAAAGAAGTTGCAGGGGTTATTTTCAAGGTCTAAAGGCTCAAGCCTATGTATATCATCTTCAGGAACACTGTGTTTTCCCCAAATCATTTGAAGTTTTATACCTATCCATAAACCTAAATTTCATACAAAGAGGTATAACAAGGTTTAGAAGATGAGATTGGGTTTTTCCTCAGCATATTGGATGATTTGTTATGTTATAATAGACCTAATGAAACCTATATAAACTTAATATTGCATATTTAAATGAATTTTGATGCATTTGTGTGAAAACAGTCACCTACAGGAGTTTGCAACACAAACTGTCTTTTTTACACTAAGCGCGCTACAAACTTGTTTATTTTCAACATGGATGAGTTTTGGTCAAAATTCGAATTGGAAAGAGGAACTTTGGGTCAAGGTGGCCACATATATTTGAATATAATATCATCCCCCATCAAATCATGCAGGTGGCACTTCATTTCCTCAATGGAAACATTCTAGGGATCAAATCCTAGAATGTAGGAATATGACTAGATTTGGAAATTTGTATTTTACTGTTTAAGTCATGTTCTTTGGAGATAGATTATGTTGATATGGAAAGATATTTTTTTTAAGTGAGAGATTTTTTTCACAAGAACGAGCTCCTCTTCAAAAACCTCGCTCAGGTTTCCAACAAATATTTGGATTTGGGAGATATAGGTGAATCTTTGAGAGGAATATTTCCAGAATTTTTATACTCTGTTTTTTCCAGCCACCTCACAAATTCGAATCTGAGTTGGATATCTTCAACAATCTAAAGATAAGTAAAGAGGTTATAAGATCCATTTATTTTGGATCTAGATGAGCATGTAATCTCTTTAAAGAGGACCAAAGGGTGGAGCTAAAGGGGGTTGGAATTTGGAGATTTGAAAATACTCTTTTTTGTAAAGACCTTTTGATATATATACTGGAATATAAGCACTTCTCAGAGTTCTTGTTCATATATATTTCCATCTATTTTTCTTGTACATGTGGTCGAATGTATGCTCATTTATTTTGTTTATACAGTGATTGATGAAAGTCTTTTTATCATTGCATTGGTAGGAAAAACCACAAGTATTGTTTCCTTGTTATAATCAACCTTTCATATGTGTTTGTAATGTATATGATCTTGCTGGTATAGTAAGCATTTTCATCCATATTAGTCTGCAAGACCATCTGATCAGTACTCTTGAGGGCCTTATTTTTTCTGGATGTATTCAAGTGTGTCTTGAGTGAGAGAGTTCATGAACAAAACATTCAACTTGATCCATTTTATACCTTTTATTTGAGCATTTTATTAAGTTACCAAGCTCACTCGATCTACAACCTAGAGTGACTCTTGGAGTGATAACAGAATGAATGGTGATATTATAAATGTAAGGATGGATCTCATTTTTACACAATCAATCCTAAGAATCTTATATTATTCCAATTATTGGACTCAATATTAACTCCTACAAAAGGGGACTTCAAATTTGATTATATGCCCATATAATACAAAAATAAAATGTGTAAGAAGATGACAAGAAGTTAGAAAACATAACTCCTATGAATTAAGAACATTGTTTTATATCCAATAGGAATATATCAATAAGGATAAACATGTTTCACACCAACTAAATAAAGAAAGCATCATAGATTACAACTACTATTCATCTAACACCATCAATAAAATCCCTAAATATTTTTATTACAAATAACTCAAAATACTCTCTGTTGATATAAGTTAGTAAAATGATTTGTGTTTATAAAGAATAGGTTTTTGCTAACGAGAAAAATATCCCTTCAAAGGCAGCCCATCCCAAACTCTATTTAAGTAAAATAGAAAGTTGCAAGAGTTCAATGATAGATAACAAAAGGTATTGTGTTAACAACATATCAATATCTATTATCTAATCAATAAACGTTGAGAAGTTTAACATCAAATGCAATATATATTTGGATATACACTATTATAGATTCAATTGAATATTTCAATATATATTTCATTTAATCCTCCCCTGCACAGTTCCTAATGCTTGTCTCTTTCTTATGCAGGTAGAAGAAGTATGCATTTAAAGGAAATGGTGACAAAAGGATGGTGTGTTGTACCTTGAATCGAAAAGAAAGCAATATTGTCAAATCACTCCTATTTTTAAATCTATTTTTCAAAAATGTAGCTGGGAGTTGTATGACCTTAAAATGGCAAGCACCCCTTTTGGAATCTTCTTGTGCTAAGCAAGCCATAGATATATGTAACGTCCCCATTTTTGGATTTCCTTATGTTACAGTTTGGGATGCATGCTAGAGTAGCTAATTGGGAGTGATAGTGAGCCCATGTAGTTTTGAGGAGTTGTATGGGTCCCAACTCACATTATTCATCATATTACATCATCGGGATCCATTCCGCACAACTTGTCCTTGGTTTCGTTGCATTCCAACGATTTCCGTAATTTTGGGTTATTATTGAGCGTATTTTAATTAATTACACTAAAGGTGTTATTTGGAGATTGTTTCTTGGAGAAATACCTTAGTGTAATAGCTCGTTGGAATCAGGACGAAAATATCTACATGATAGAATGATTAAAAGTGAATTTCAGTGGAAGGATAAGTTATAAGGGTGAATTAATAATTTTTTGGAGTAAAAAGGGTTATTAAATTAATAAAGTGATTTATGAAGAAATATTAAAAGATGAATTAAAATTCATTTGAATGGGAAAAGGTGAAAGGGGGTATAAAAGAGATATAGGGGATTCTATTTTTTCATTATGTTGATTGATATTTTGATGTTTGGCTTCTTAGCTAGAAAGTCCATGCTACATGGGGGTTTTGAGGATTTTGATTGAATAAACCCTAGATATCAACAAGGAGGTGAAAGATTTCTCTGTTATTGGTCCAAGCTTGGCCAAGGAAGTGAAATATTCCTCCCTCACCATTCTATTTCAGTTTCAGATCCATTTCTTGCATTGTTGGTGTTGGAACAAACACAATTCTGAACTTTTGAGCTCTATATTTTTCACCTCATGAAAATAAAAGTTTACCCAAAGAAGGCAGAAACTTGGAGAATGGTATTTTAATTTTAAATCAAATTCATTGCTGGTTAGTAAATAATAAGGCGCGCACGATATTTGTCGTTGATGAGTTTCCCCTTTTGATCAAATGATCCTAATAACCTTTGGAGTTCTGGAGTTGCCTGAGTTTTAAAGAGGTAAATCTCTAATGATCGCTTCGGAGCTCCGCGCTTCAGATGTTTCAATAAGTCTAAAAAATAAAAACTATGAAACTATGAAACCTGAAGGTAGCCGCTCGCGAATTTTCCTAAACCATTTAAAGACACAAGTCGTAGGACATGTGTACCTTTTGAGTCTTTCATTAGTTGACACGTGGCACCCATTTTTGACATTTTCATTGGAGGATTCACACGTTTCCAAGTAACACGTGGCACCTCTCCTTTCTCGACATGCAATCTAGAATGACGTCATCTATACCACCTCACTGCAGGAGATTATCCTTCAGGAATTTAACAAAGAGTGAATTCACGAATCACCGAAGTATCAAAATGTCGAAGTATTGAACATTTCAAAAAGTAAAAGGGTAAATTGAATGTTTCAATAACTAAGTTAATCATGATCAAGAGTTAATTAATGACTCCGCAGTTTGGATTTTGGGACGTTTCCCCTGTATTATATTCTAAAATTTCTGAAGTTCAAACTTCCGAAATACTTAAAATTAAGTGAAATTAATTAAGACTTCAGATCAGTTACTAGATAATTAATTGCTTCACAGTTTCAGGTTTCAGGAAGTTCCTCTTGAGATACCTTAAAATCCCCCGATGTCCAAACTCCCGAAACACTTGAAATTAACGCACCATTTTAAACATGATTAATTAAGGTTTTAAAAGTGATTATCCAGAGATTAACCTTTCCGTGGATTCGGGATTCAGGAGGTTCCCACTCTGTCACATCTAAAACCCCCGAACGCGAACCATCCAAATATTGATGTCATTTATGACTAATTAAAGATAATCATTCAAACGAGGATTGTGGATCACCAGGTAGACATCTCCATTAACGTTAATAAATTATTCGTAAGTGACGTTATACGAAGATCAATGAATCTTGTTTGAATCAAATCACTTCAATTTCGAATTCATTTTCACCTTTCGCAATTAGCATTTTTATCTATTGAAAAACTCATGTATTTTCTCTGCAATAGGTAACTTCACTCTGTTTCCTTAGAGATTAAGGCACCATGGAAAATGGAAAAAAATATCGATGCACAAGGTGAAGATTCAAACTCGAATGCAGAAATTATGTCGGCCACCACTCTGCGAGCCATAGACACCGTTAAAACTTGGACACAAGTTTCTAAGATCCTAGAGTGTGAAATCATCAACTGCCTGGAAGACTCCGTCAAAGAAGAAGATGACTCTTATGCAGCTAAACTTAGGCACATAGCACATTCATATCTGCACAAGATAGTTGCACGACCTAGACTCATGCCTTATAACGACATGATAAGTTGGGCCTTGGAACATGTTGACGTCCAGACCAGAAGCATCATTAACCATCAACAGCTTGCCATCGACTCTTTCTGTCCGGAACATCTGCAAGTAATGTATAAACTCTCTCCTAATCCTAAATATACTTACAATGCCGCATTCATTCTAGAGTTCGAGCAAAAGGAATGCCTCCAATACCCCAGGAATGGTCACGATATAATTAGGACCTAGTGGGGACACCCAGAGAAATTCAGAACTGACGCTCATGGTATGTATTCCACAACGTCTTTGGACGCTCATATGGTGTATGTAGCCATGATTCTCTATCGTCTGTTCGGTAAGAAGAGCCCTACACATTTCTCACTGGAATGGGTATCCATCATGAACGAGGTAGCTGAGGGTTACACTTTCAATTGGCCCAAAATGTTGTCGGATAATTTGGCCAAGGGAATTGTTGATTATAAAAAAATGAAATCAAAGGGAAAACCTGTCCCCATTTACATGTTGACGTATATCATGGATGCCATCTATTTCATGACACCTTTTCCCTTGGTGAACTGGAATTGGACTCCGACTAGTTCTCAACCTATTCATTTTTATCATTCCAAGCTATGGGAAGAGAAAGCCAAGGATTTATTTTATGAAATATGTCACAATGTGGTAGTGCATGTTCATATATCCCTTTATGGTCACCCACCTCCCCAGATTTCAGAGAATATTATGGGAAACCTGGGAAAGCTCGCAGATTGGTTCATTGACGAGAATTTCTCCTACATCAGATTTTTTGGTTGCTTGGTTCCTGCTCATGCTGTCCCACAATTTTTACCCAACAGGATGGTGTGCAGAGAAGTGGTGTACCAGACACTGGCATGAGGCATCAACAGGGAGCTGAAGGCAACTCAAAAAAAGGTTTGGCTGACTTTCCCTATTCAATTTGGCATGTTTTCATTATTGGATTTCGGTCACTCCAAAGTAGAGGTTGCAGCCCTCGAGGATGTCAAATTGGTTGACATCGAGTTCAAGAGACACAATCCATGTAAGATAGTGGAAAACCACCTAGCCCAGTTCAACATGAAGCGATATATGCACGAGAACTCCTCGTATGACGAAATATTCATGGGAGTTACTAGATCTTATGAGGAAGTTCAAGACAGATTCCAAACCCTACCTCCAGATCAACAAGCTGGTTTTCTCAACTTTCAAAAACATAAGCGAAATAGTCTACCAAAGGTACTACAAGGAGAGTCAATAGACGCTCCCCCTTCACAAGAAGCTATGCCTACAGGTTCTAAATCAAGTCACTCTAATAAGAATAGAGTTGAGGGAACCCCAAATAGCTCGGAGGTGTTAACATAGGAATTAAAAGCATCATTGTCAGGCCAGCTAAGCCCCCAGGCACTAGCTCAACTTGAAGCTTTCCTAAAGCAGGGACAAGATGTGCCTCCTTTGACACCATCTACTCCTGTTGTCACCTCAAATACAACAGAGCAACAACAGTCCACAGATATTTCTACTCCTATTACATCGCTAACCCCTCTACAAACCAACTCAGAAATCCTAATTCTGAACTTATTTTTGTAGGTGATCTTAGCCCCATATTGCTCGAAGAGATGCCTCCTTCGGATTTATTTTTTAGTAAGAAACGGAAATCCATCGTGAAAAGTGAATCTCACTAGAAAGATGGAGTGGTAATTAAAAGGTAGAGAATGGTGTATGACGAGAATGACCAAGATGATCCAGAATTTGAAAGGGAAGTTGCAGGTTCTTTAGGTGCTTTTGCCACTACTAATCAGTGGTATGTGGACAAGTTGACCGAACAACTGCGACAGAAGTGACTATTGGTAGAGCACTTTCAAAATCAAATATATGCCACAGAACAGACTATCAGAAACATAATGAACCAAGATTTCAAGCAAATCAGGGCTATTTATCAACAACAAATGAAACAGCTTCAGGATAACCTCAATTTGCTCCACCAAAATTTGAAGACTAGCCAAAGTTTGGTCACTCAGCATGACGATTTGATAGAACAGCTGGAAGATAGATTGGACCTAAGCGAAGTTACTTCGATAGACATCTCGGCCTTCCAAACTCAAGCATTGGAAATAAATGAGAAGTTGGAAGCTGCCCAACAAGACCTTTATCTGAAGGTAGATGCCATCCAAAAGTGTTATCGGGCAGTAGACCTTTCTCTAAAGGACATTTATGTCAAGGAAAAAGAGCTCGGTCAACCCGATCTAAGCTTCAGGAAGTCCTCATATTGATGCAAAAAGATAATGTCCCCGTTTTTCCTCTTCTCTCTTATTCTGAACAATTAAAGGGTGAGATGTCCCTAAAGGTCTCGGAAACAAATCTGGAAGAAAAAAAGATATTTTCCATAGAGGTGAAAGAAGCCTATCTAGAAGCGTTGTCATCATTAAACAAAAGGATGATTGATTTTGAGGGGAGTAATATCTTAGAAGCCTTGGGGAAAATTGAAATAGAAACGAACCAATAGAATTCCAGAAGGAGCAAAGAAGAAACTCTGGTAGCCATTCAAGTAATGAACCAAATAGATATTCTTAAAATCAATAAATGTCTAGTGAATCCAAGTTCACAGTTCCAGGCCACAGTTCAAGAAGTGAAAAATATCCAAGAAAATCTGCCTCAAATAGAAAGGAGATTATTCACTTTCGAGGTAAATGAAAAGATTGAGCCCTCAAGGTTCATGGTGGCATTGTTGGATAGATGCACCCAATGTATTGAACATAGGAATGCAAGCATAGTTGGGAGCAAGTAAGAAAACACGCATAGTGTCCTTTCCTTCTGCCCTCTCTACCTTTCACCTTCCAACAACCACTTATCTCGTCCACCCGCATTCTAACCTCCACTTACCCCCACTTCATCATCATACACTTGTTCCATCATCAATTTTTCCATAGATGGTTACTTCTCCCTGTGCCCGTTATTCATTCCTTGACGAGCCAATGGTTTTCTATTCGTTTGATTATCCTCCCCCCATGACCCCGAATGTGATTCATTGTCTTGCTAAAAATATCCAAAGGGACAGATGGCAATGAAATTAAACGACCTAGACAGTATGTCGAATTATTAAGGTGGCCTTTATGACATGTGTACTCAGCCCAAAGGACTGAGGAAAAGGAACGCTTCTACCAGCAGGCAAAGAGACAGAGGAGAACACCAACGAGAATCATCAAAATTTACACATTGTTGTTTTATTCAGATATATGTCATTTTTAATTAAATATTGTAAGAATTCCAATGGTTTTTGAGTTGTGACAGATTTTGTATAAGTACATAGATTCAAGATCTATTCAAGCTGCTTCTTGCTGGATTTAATAGAGAAACTCCCTTTTTGAGTATTAATACAAGTGCAGACAAAGATTCTAATTTTCATTTAGTTTGAGTTATGTGTTTCCTCTTTGTTTCCATTTCCCCGAATTTCTTTATGTAATTCCTTGAAAAGCGATTGATTGCAATTTAGTATTAAAACTATTTTGATCATATTATACAAACAATTCATTAGGTAAGTAGTTTTTCCTCTATATTTATTGTGAGTAAAACAAGACCTCTGATCTGCGTGAATTATTGCATTTCATATCATGTTCAAGGGTGCGTTCTCTACTTTTCTTCCACTGCAAACAAGGTGAGACTCATCTGCAATTGATGCCTAGCTTTGTTTAATAGTTTTGTAACTCTTTTCCACACTATTTGATATTATAATTGCGACTCGGATAATGAAATACAACCTCTGTACTGTCTTATTATTAATTTCATTTAAAGATCATCTCATAGAACTAAAGGTAGGAAAAACACTCTTTTAAAACATTTTCTTTAAACACTCTTGATGCCTGACATTACTCTTTGAGCCTTAGGATTAATCTCAGGAATAACAGTTGGTAAAGGAGGGCGCAATTGTTGGAGGATTTTGCAGAGAGGGTGCATTGTCCAATAGGAAGGAGTTTGATTTGGCTTATGGGAGTGAGATATTGAAGATATCTAAGTTGGTTTGTGTTTGGATCACCTAGAGTGACTTTTCTTGGCACACTTGGGGGTTTCCATTATCCATATTATTTATTCTCAAAGATGGGTGAATTTACTAAAGGAGGGCGCACTGGGGGTTTGAGATCCAATTATTTGTGTTCATATTTGACATCTACAACTAGGGGAACTTCTCATATAAGTTATCTATCATCAGATATACAAGATTGCATCCATTTCATTAATATTTTACATCAAATTTATTGTGCATATTTCAGCAGGGCGTAAGCAAGAAGGAGGGCACATTTCTGGGTATGAGAATAATGGATTTTGCATGAAATAACATCTCTTTTGGGAATCCATATTTAGGGGATCAAAAAGGAGGATCATTGACACTATTTATTTGCCTCTTGGAGCCATTATAGGCCAACAAAGTGGTTGTTGTATTACTTATATCAGATCTGGAAATTATTGTATGTTGGACAACCAAATGCATATTAAATAAAGCAAGGATTTGAGGTACTATCTTATGGTTTTTAATAGATATTGGTTTCTGATTTATTTGGTTATCATTGCACATGTTTCCCTTATGTATTACATGAAGAAATATGGGCCGAAATACATCAGAAAATACACTTAAATGAATGTTACATCCATTGCACACAAAGTGTTTGACAAAATGTTTCAATCAGCCAACACATAGAAAACATAACAACCATCAATTATATATAGCAGCCCACAATAAGGGAGTTATAAGGAGGCAATAATTATTTCAAATCTCATGCTAACACATCAGAAAACCTCATCAAAGTCGCGATAGAAAGAAGAAGGCATTTCTAAGGGAAATTGAACATATCGTCAAAGTGTTTGACAAATGTTCTCAACCAATTAGATCTGATTTTTATATCATATTTGGTTGGGGATATTACAGTGGTATTAGAGTGAATTCCTTCGCCAACCTGTGATTTTGTAATATATTGATGGAGCGTGAATTTGAGGCCATGGAAAGAGAGTATAACTCTCGGAGTGAAAGATTCTGGAGACTGGTCACCTTGGGTGAGTATTGCAGTATCATGATTAGGAGGATGAATAGACGGGCCTTTAACGATGGAAGGGTTATACCCAAGCTTTTAGATAAGCAACAAAGTGAAGATAAAACAAGGATATTAGAGCACTCCCATAAGGCATCCATTGACTCCTAAACATCTGATTAACAGTTAGATGGATAGGATGATAGCGCATGTTCTTTAGCGTCCCGATCACACAGTGTTGAGGACTCAACACTTCACCATAATAATGATACTTGTGAGGATTCATTCATGGCATCACCTAGCCATGAGGAGGATCGGAGATTGGGTGATCCACCTTTGGATGTTGATATGAGATCATGCATGGGGGGTAATTATCCTCCTATGGATTTGAGTGTGACACATTCCTTACCTTCTCATTCATTTATGATAGACACGATACATGAGGATATCAGTGGCATTCCAAATGAGGTATAGGAGCCTTATGTAGTGATTGAACACAATGGATATGGGGATATGTGGGCTCAGGAGGAGAGGCATGACTTGGACATAGATGACTATATACATACCTATCAATATGGGGAGAGTGAGTCTCCTCTTTTGGGAAGTCCATTGATAGATCAAGTTGTGGAGACCGACAGATTGATGGGATACTTACTTCCAGGACCGGTCTACAGTGACGAGGATGCATTCCTTGTTGGTCAGGATGACCATATCACATGTATGGACACATATGTATGGGATCTGGGTGCAGATGATATTAGTAGGATGAGTGCACAGGAGGATACATATGTACATACAAGATACATGGCAGTTCATATTGAGGCAACAATATGTGATGATGTACAGTGGCATACATGGGAATTCAGTAGAACAGTGGATAATGGGTAGTACGGTGTGTTGGCCCTCGACCAAGTTTTGGGGAAACTTTGGTCAGTTTTGGCCCACTTTTGGACTTCGACATGTTGATCGAAGTAGGAGCGCCCAGGTGGAGTTGAGATCCCGGATCTCGCCTATTTTGAGGGTTATGTGGAACCAGTAAGGGGTCCTCTAGGGTTTTGTAACGAGTTTATGGGATGTCGGCACATGGGTTCTCCCCATGTTTAGGCCCTATTGTAAGATTTTGTAAAGTATAAATAAGAGGAATGTATTGTAGAAGAAGAGGTACCGAGTGCTTTGTGCAAAGGAATGTATGTGCATCAAGGCTTTGTGCTCGACTGTGATTTTGTAGAAGGTGCTCAGTGTTGTGATAAGAGATTTTGGCTCTATGCATTTGACCTAGTTTTGGAAGGAGGATTAGGGGCTTAGTGCACATATCTCTTGTCTGGTGTGAAGTTTGACTCTATGGCTTAGTGCACAGGAGTGATTGAATGTAATATCTTGGCAAATAATAAAGAGGCGAAGTGGTTTGTGGACGTAGCCCCACCCTGGGGTGAACCATGTATATATGGTGTCTCATGGTTTGCTTTGTGCAATGTTATCTCTGTTATGCATTTTCTTAGTGCTTTGATTATAATGTGTAATGAATATATAGTTTGATTGTTTAAGTACTTTACTTAGGTTAAATGGTAAATGAATGCTAGACTTAACTCACAGTGCTAAGTGCTCATGGTCCATAATCACTTGTTATTACTACGCTTCTCTGTCTTTGATTATGATCCACAGTGTTAATTAGGTTAATAAACTATTGCATGTCACTTCCTAAGCATTAACAGAATATTCTGCGAAGTGCCATTATGACAGATTAGTGTCCCAGCCTGGTTACAGACACCTGCGACATGTAACCCCCCCTGCTTCTACCTCGGGTGAGACTTCACTTGCTTCACAGGTGTTTCTAAAAGGGCCGGTAGTCGGGGTTTTGTTGGTGTATTGTTAAGCATTGAACCCTAGGTATGGTCCTGTGCCAACAAATGGTTCCATTGTCGAGACCTGGAACTGTGATTGCTGGGAACTGAAGTAAAGAAAAGAAAAGCTCTGTGCATAGGTCTCTTGCTGAAGTGCGCAGTACTCTACTTGATTTGTGAAGCTTTGTGCCAAGAAAATAAGATGTTCTGAATAAAAGAGGTAAGATTCTAAAATAAGTAAGCTTTGTGCTTTGGCAAGAGAAAGATAAGTGAAAATTTTTGTTTTTAAAGCATGAACTTAAGTATGTTTAATAGATTATGTCCTAGTCTAAAGGCTAGGGCGCAGTTGAAAGAAAGAGTTGATTTGAGTAAATTTAATGGAAATGAAGAAAGATATGTTATTCCTATGCATAGAAAGATTTTTCGGACTAATAAGCGGATGCAGGAACCTAGAAATATTTTTTGTAGATTGCAGGTCCAACACTACGATCCTAGGGGAAGTGCGCAGTACAGAAAAGATTGGGGAACATTTAAGAGAAAAAGAGGATTGACCTTGTGTCATAATTGCAGAAGGTCGGGACATCTTGCTAAGGAATGTCCTAGGGTAGTCCCTATTTGTCTTTGTTGTAAGGTTGTTGGTCATGAGGTTGAGGATTGTCCAAGGATTATTGCTAAAGTTGAAGGGATGGGCATAAGACAAGAAAATTTTGAAAAGAGTCAAGAGACTAAGGGCATGTTAGAAACTCATAAAGAGAAAAGGTCAGTGGAAGTTCAAACTATGTTATTACAGTTGAAAGAAACGATGAATGTTCATAAAGATGTCAGTTTACCAGAAAGACTGAAAGCAAAACAATGCATAAGTGCAAGAATAAAAGACTTCGACATAGATTGTATAGTCCTGGATGAAGAAACACAAGTGAATATTATGACAGAAGAAACTTGGGAAGTTTTGAGAAAGCCTATTGTGGTACCTTATTTAGGAAGGATAGGCTTGTTTAAGGGAAATATGATAACTTTATGTGGAAGAGTAACTACTATACCTATTAATGTTCATGGAACATCGGCTGAATAAGAATTTGAATTCATTAGGGTTGTTGAGGACAACACCCCTTTCCCACTTTTGTTAGGTAAAACTTGGATCGAGAAGGATCAGATCAGAAGGAAAGTAGAGGAAGAAGCTAGAGAAAAGAAAAAGAAAGAATTAAGAGATTTCATAGCCAAGAAAATAGATCGACTAAGAGAAGAACGAGATGATAAGTTGAAGAAACAGAGAAAAGTAACAACGCAGGAGGGACAGAAAGAAAAAAAATTAGCTATCAAGGTTGAAAGAATGCAAGAAGGATTGAAGGAACTATCTATCCAAGAGATAAGTTAGCCCACGCAGAAAGTGTTAAGAAAAGGGATATTAACTTTAGAACCTTTGAGGGTACCTCAACAGTGAGAAGCCATTGCGCTAGGGGAAGATAATAATAAAAATGGAAAGAGGATTCCAAAATCAGTTAAAGACACTCAGATAACAGGAAAGAAGGAGAGGAAGCTCAATAAAAAGAAGGCTAAGTTGGAAAAGCTACAAGAAGTTACGAAAACCAAATGGAAGACTTTGCAGAAGGAAACCTCACAGGAAAGTGTGTGGAGGGCATGCAGATGAACTGGGTGAACTACCTCGTCAGAAAGCTAGAAAAGGATTGTCGCGAAGCCCAGGACTTAGGATATGAATTTCATTACAGCTGGTTGGTCATCTTGATCGCATTTGTGGCTTGGAAAATGCATGAAGGAGCTACTTTCCCAAAGATCGAACCTATGGATCCCTTGGCCTCTCAATTTTCCACCCTATGGTATACCAATGATATGACGAAGCAGTGGAATCTAATGTTGTGTTTCAGAGGTATTATTAGTAGTTGAAATTCGCCATTGAATCATTCCCACGTATGACACCGCGTACTCTGCATCAGTACCAGCCCATAGTGAAGTTCCACGTTGATCCCCAGTTCATTTACATCATCGTGCGAAGAGATGAGCACCAGGAAAGCTTGCAGTCATACTATAAGTTCTCGGATGAAGATATGGAACAGATCATAAAGGAATGGCCAAAATAATTTCTTGTACCTGTCATCGATGCAGAGTTATCTGACACTGACACTATAGGAAGCCCGATGGTCATGCAAGCTGAAAATTTCAGACAGTCCAATGGGACAAAGAAGCAGAAAAAGCAAGTTGAATTCCAGGACATAGAGAGTGACGAAGAGGACAAAGAGAAAAATTCTGGAGATAACGGGTTTGGCTCACCAGGAGGAGGAGCAGAAAAAGCATAAGGATAGGGAGGAGGAGAAGAAAAAGCAGAAGGAAAGGGAGGAGGAGATGAAGGAGAAGAAGAGCAAGGAGGAGGCGAAGATACCACCCCTCCACCTGAAGATCCCCCTATTGTGACAGTGACCCCACAAGAAAGGAAATTTACTCCGAAGAAACCTTCAGCAAGGAAGAAGACACGCGCCAATAAGCCACAGTTGGAAGCCACTCTCACTGACGACAACATTAATCTAGTTCGTGGAGCTATGGAGGATGCCTCTAAAGACATGCTGCAGAGATACGAAGAGAAACAGGCGGAGATGTATGAAAAGATTGAGAGGGAGTTGAAGGAAGTGCAACGAGTTGTTCGTTTGGTCCATACAATTCCTACTGCGCCTTCCTCGTCACAGATTGTAGAGGACGAACCAACTCTGTAGGGTGAACCAGGGATTTGGATCACCCTTCCCCGATATAGCATCAAGTTTCCCACCCTCAAAGCAGTACAAGCTAGCCCCAACTTGGATGTTGAGGTTAACCTTAAAGCAATACCTCCAGGATAGGTCGAAGTATTGGAGGCAGGGTTGAAGGCATACATGAAATAACAGAGAGAAATGACCGCTAAAAGAGCAGCCCAACTAAGAAGGCTTGCTGATGAAATAGAAGCTCAGTTCCAGAGAGCTCAGGAAGAGAAGGAGAAGGCTACAGAGGCCTTGCAAAAGGAGAAAGACAAAGTCCTAGTACAACTACGAGCAGGGCAACACAATGTAGTTGCTTATGAAAGTGAGAAAGCAGAGCTTCCGACAAAGCTTCAGGAGGAAAAGAGAGCTGGCAAAGCTGAGCTACAGAAAGAAAAAGAGAAAATGCTCGCACAACAGGCCGTGGTCAAAGAAGCAGTAAGCAAAGCGTGTCACTCTATACCAGGCTTGGTATAGGAGGAGCAAGAGCCTGACAAAGCTCAAGTAGAGAAGCTCCCAGAGACCCTCCAATAATTTTAGGATAGGATAGTTGAACTGGAGGCCCAAACAGTTCTGAGCACCCCGCAGGAAGTGCGTGACCAGAGGGAGGAGACCGCAAAAAACACACTAGCAAGTATAAGATCCCTCACCTTGGCATGTAAACAGTTTAGTGACAGAAGCGCCCAGAAATACGAATGCCTCGCCAAGGATCCAGAGTTAAAGAAGCTAGAAGCTTAGTTACAGGAGGCACAACAGCAAGAATTCTCATTACAGGCGCAAATGAAGCTGCTCACAGCAGTGGAAAGGATGAAGAGATCTCAGGAGCAACGCACAGTACAAAAACAGATCACTACCCTCCAGGGTAAGGTGATGGAAGTAACACAGAAGTTACAACCTGTGTAGGACGAAGCTTGCAAGGTGTTCAAGGAGATCGATAGCCAGGGTTCACAACTAGATCAAGTAGTTGCAATAGTTGAACAACGCCTGGAAGGGCATGTTACAGAGAAGATAGTCCAGGATCTCGCTGAGCAGGAGGCTCAGGCGAGGCAGCTCGAGTTAAGCTCAAATATTTTGAAGCAGCATCGTCTGGACCTGAGTGACTTGGGACGAGTCACAGGTGAGTGTTGGGGGCTTGTTGGCCCTCGACCAAGTTTTGGGGAAACTTTGGTCAGTTTTGGCCCACTTTTGGACTTCGACGCGCTGATCGAAGTAGGAGTGCCCAGGTGGAGCTTAGATCGCATATCTCACCTATTTTGAGGGTTATGTGGACCCAGTAAGGGGTCCTCTAGGGTTTTGTAACGGTTTTATGGGATGTCAGCCCATGGGTTCTCCCCATGTTTAGGCCCTATTGTAAGATTTTGTAAAGTATAAATAAGAGGAATGTATTGTAGAAGAAGAGGTCCCGAGTGCTTTGTGAAAATGAATGTATGTGCGTCAAGGCTTTATGCTCGACTGTGATTTTGTAGAAGGTGCTAAGTGTTGTGATAAGAGATTTTGGCTCTATGCATTTGACCTAGTTTTGGAAGGAGGATCTAGTGCTTAGTGCGCAGATCTCTTGTCTGGTGCGGAGTTTGACTCTGTGGCTTAGTGCACAGGAGTGACTGAATGTAAGAGCTTGGCGAATAATAAAGAGGCGAAGCAGTTTGTGGACGTAGCTCCACCTTGGGGTGAACTACATATATTTGGTGTCTCATGGTTTTCTTTGTGCAGTGTTATCTCTGTTATGCATTTGCTTAGTGCTTTGATTATAATGTGTAATGAATATATAGTTTGATTGTTTAAGTACTTTACTTAGGTTAAATGGTAAATGAATGTTAGGCTTAACTCACGGTGCTAAGTGCTAAGTGCTCAGGGTCCATAATCACTTGTTATTACTGCACTTATCTGTCTTTGATTATGATCCACAGTGTTAATTAGGTTAATAAACTAATGCATGTCACTTCCTCAACATTAACAGAATATTTTGCGAAGTGATCTTATCACAGATTCGTGTCCTAGCCTGGTTACAGATAACTGCATCATGTAACCCCCCCTGCTTCTACCTCAAGTGAGACTTTGCAGGTGTTGTTGAAAGGGCCGATAGTCAGGGTTTTGTTGGTGCGTTGTTAAGCGTTGAACCCTGGGTCTGCCCCTGTGCCAACAGGGTGCCTTAGCTCTTGGGGAGTGTGTTGAGGAGGATTCCATTGTTGACATTAGTAGTGAAATTCATGAGGTAGTACTTTAGTAGGACAATGTTCATGAGTCACAATATTTGGTAGGACAGTTGAGGGTTAGAGAGGACATGATCGTGGTAGCCATTAGACACATTGATGATACACACACGTTGGTGGAAAAGTATTGTTGGAGGGCCATGATGGCATATGATAGTTCGGATGGAGAGTTTTCCATTAAGGACTTTCAGACACTTAGGGAGAGAGTGACAATGATGAGGACCAGCTACCAGCAACTACTTATGGATAGATATTACCTTCTAGAGGTTGGCGAGATGTATCATGGGGCGTTGAAGGAGAAGGAGGTTGAGGTGGACCGACTCACTCATGAGTTGGTAAGCACACAGGATTCTTGAAAGGCACACAGACATCCCTTCAAGAATCATAGTTCATATTAGAGGATCTCCTCGAGGATGATAGTCAGGGATTCACTACATCTATCTCAACAAAGAGTCAGATATATACTTCAGCTACATCACTATATCATGTTGGTGGTTGGATAGAGGAGTGTCAGTTGTTAGAGGAGCATGAGGGATACCCAGGATCATTGATGATTATGGAGAGATGTGACCAGGAGATGCTTGAGGATGTTCATTTGTCACAGGGATCACCATTCATGAGGAGCTCTGAGACAGTTAGTCCTACACATACACACGGGAATTTCAGATCCAGGGGCAGTTATGAGGACACATCCATTTGGGTTCCAGGATTGGTTGACATCCATGTAGAGGTTGACCTAGTAGTACACCCAGGATACATGAACTTGCATGAGTATATAGGGGCATACAATGATGAGAGGTAGTCCACAGGGGCATGCAGAGGTGTACTGTGGGATCCAGGGGGATGCATTGGAGTGTAGGGAGGAGACATAATTGGTGGAGCATGGATATTTATGTGGAGAGCGGTCCTCTCCATTACAACAACACATGGATCTAGGAGATTACGTTCTCAATAGCATCAGTCATATGAGTGATGACCGAGGAAGTGTGATTAACCATCAGTATGTGGAGTCACCTACCATTGTACACAATGGCATGATATTAGTGTGGAGTCCAGGAGACTATTCACCTTGGATGTCATTGGATGAGTTTTTGGTCAAGTCTTTGGGATTGACCAAAGCATATGATACTTCCCAGTTCTACATACGGTTGCAAGTATTTCTATTATCCTTCCCCGATACTTTCACTACATACAACAACATTGGGAAGATAGCCAATTGCATGGGACATGGAGAGTTATTATAAAGAGACCTCTTGACAGGGGATACTCCATTACGCGCAACAGGATAGGGGAGGTTCACCTAAAACAATCAGATAAGGCTTGGGGAATCATGGAGAGTATCCTCAGCCATGGGACAGAGGATATTTCAGAGGTTGGTATAGGCTCAGAGTCTCATCGGGATGAGGATAGGAGGAATAGTAGGACAGATGCTTTCGATGAGGACTATGAGGTCACTTGGCAGGTTATAGTGTCGCAACAAGAAGTGATAGAGATCTTGAGGACCATACATGATGTACCTATGGTCGGACAGATTGGAAATTTCAGGACCCGAAAGAAAATCAGAGAGAGATTCTCCTAGGAGGATCTAGAGGATGATGTCATGAGACATATGGGGGCATGCTTGGTATGTCGACATCACAAATCATGGCATGATTCCTTAGCCACCCTTGTTTCAGGGCAGAGTTGGGAGAGTATGCTAGCATTTCTCGACATTGGTGTACTAGAGTTGACATCATAGGGATATTGTAGGAGTAGGGGACACTGCAGGAAACAATGTGGGTTGATAGGGAGGTCGAGTTTAGTGATCATGGACATGACAACATAGCTATTAGTACACTTTGGCTGGAGGTTTACAGTTGAGAAGGCACTGAGATATGTGGTATGGCATGATTAGAGTTATTTGATGCAGGGTTTGGTACACTTCCAGAGCGCATGGGAGTTTTTGGGACACTCATGATTGAATCCTTCCATGGTTGGGGGGATTTGAGTGTAGATGGAGATGGGGACGCTATGTGGCAGGATGGATCTCTTTGTTTGAGAATCAAGTATATGAGTAGATCATCTTCTTGGTTAGCATGGGATCTGGACACTATCGAAGGTGGTAGTTTGGAGACTGATTTAGGTGAGAGTTTCCTTGAGGGATGGATACGGTTTTTACTTTCTCAATTGATTAGGGGTCTTCAGGAAAGTCTTTGTGTGGATGACCTACATGACTATATTTTACATGAAACTTCAACTCACATCTTGGTTTGGGATCCAAGGATTAGAGTGATTGGTAGTTCAGTGGTTGATCGAGTTGAGATTTGAGTAGAGCGGTTGTCAAAGGAATTGACTGAGGATCTACTGCACATGATCATTCTACTCAACATAAGCATTATGGGGGAATGTGTGGTGAGCACTTTGAGGAACCATGTTTTGAGGGGAGAGTACTTCATGTCACATAGGTGGATAACAGAACCTGGGATCATACACATTTTGATTCAACTATTGCTTGAGGACAAGCAATATTCGAGTAGGGAGGATTGTAATGTCTCCATTTTTGGATTCCCTTATGTTACAGTTTGGGATGTCTTCCAGAGTAGCCAATTGGGAGTGATAGTGAGCTTAGGCAGTTTTGAGGAGTTGTATGGGGTCCAACTCACATTATTCATCATATTACATCATCAGGATCCATTCCGCATAACTTGTCCTTGGTTTCATTGCATTTCGACGATTTCTGTAATTTTGGGTTATTATTGAGCATATTTTAATTAATTACACTAAAGGTGTTATTTGGAGCTTGTTTCTTGGAGAAAGACCTTAGTGTAATAGCGCATTGGAATCAGGATGAAAATATCTACAAAATAGAATGATTAAAAGTGGCTTCCAGTGGTAGGAGAAGTTATAAGGGAAGTTATAAGGGTGAATTAATCACTTTTTGGAGTAAAAAGGGTTATTAAATTAATAAACTGATTTATGAATAAATATTAAAAGATGAATTAAAAGTCACTTGAATAGGAAAAGGTGAAATGCGGTGTAAAAGAGAGATAGGGGCTTTTATTCTCTCATTATGTTGATTGATATTTTGATGTCTGACTTCTTAGCTAGAAATCCCATGGTACTTGGGGGTTTTGAGGGTTTTGACTGAATAAACCCTAGAGATCAACAATGAGGTGAAATATTCATCTATTCCTGGTTGAAGCTTGGCTAAGGAGGTGAAATATTCCTCCCTCACCATTATATTTTAGTTTCAAATCCATTTATTGCATTGTTGGTAAAGGAGGGCGCAACTGTTGGACGATTTGCAGAGAGGGTGCATTGTCTAATAGGAAGGAGTTTGATTTGGCTTCTAGGAGTGAGATATTGAAGAGATATGAGTTGGTTTGTGTTTGTCTCACCTGGAGTGACTTTTCTTGGCACCCTTGGGGTTTCCAACATTCATATTATTTATTCTCAAAGCTGGGGAAAATTTACTGAAGGAGGGCGCACCGGGGGTTTGAGATCCAATGATTTGTGTTAAAATTTGACAGCTACATCCAGGGGGAACTTCTCATATAAGTTATCTATCATCATATCAGTAGGGCAAGCAACAAGGAGGGCACATTTCTGGGTATGGGAATTGTGGATTTTACATGAAATAACATCTCTTTTGGGAAGCCTTCTTTAGGGGATAGAAAAGGAGGATCATTAACATTGTGTCCTTGCTTTTTTGATCCATTATAGGCCAATAAAGTGGTTTTTTTATTACTTATATCAGATTTGGAAATAACTGTATGTTGTACAACCAAATGCATATTAAATAAAGAAAGGATTTGAGGTACTATCTTATGGTTTTTAATAGATATTGGTTTCTGATTTATTTGGTTATCCTTGGTGTTTTCCTTATGTATTACATGAAGAAATATGGGCCGAAATACATCAGAAAATACACTTAAATGAATGCTACAGCCATTGCACACAAAACAAAAAGTTTCAATCATCCAACACATAGAAAACATAACAGCCATCAATTATATATAACAATCCACAATTAGGGAGTTATAAAGAAGAATAAATTATTTCAAATGTCATGCTAACACAAAACCTCAATCGTCAAAGTGTTTAACAAAAGTTCTCAACCAGTTAGATCTGATTTAGTTGGGGATATTACAATATATTATAAAAACTGGAGCATTCACATACATCACTTCAATGTAAAACTTCTTTAGCAGGGGTTCTCTCACCAAAGAAAAATTGCTTTAAAATGGAAAATAGTGCGAATGAAAAGTCATTTTGAATCTTCTAACAAACTCTCGCAACTTTTGTGAATCTTTTTGACTGAAACAAACTCAGTGCATGTCTCCTTGGCAATGATCAAATTTCTAGTTTTCCCTCCTCAGTAAATATCCTGCAGAACTGAGGAGAATTCAGCATTTGAATTAACATATTCTTCCAAGAAGCGCTTTTATGTCAGTTGCACAATATTTGGAAAACACCTCCCTCTTTTTGACACTTGCATTTGCATGGACTTTAATGCCTCCATTAATCCATACCGAGGAATCAACCTTGTCTCCAAGAGATTTGCAAACAGATGTGGATACCTAATAAGATCAGCCAATGGAAGCCACATGGTTCTGACCAAAAAATCCACATTACGCCTCAATTTTTCTTTCGAAATCCCAAGAGTTGTAGGCCTCTTCCTCGCTATATACACAATTTGTTGTTCAGAGAAACCTAAACTGCTAAAACACTGCAGTTTTTTATCCAGTTTCTCCTTCCCTAATCCGAAAAATGCACGCATAGTAAGTGGAAACAGCTTTGATCTGTAAATCCTCGACCTGTTTAAATGACTCCGTTATTTTTTCATTGAATGGTGTAGAAATTGGGGAGTTTGAACTAGGGTTTTGCATTGATTGGTAGAGGACTAAGCAGAACCATAGCCAATGAAAATGGGGCATCGTTCTTTGTGAGTCGTTTGCATATGATCTGAATAGACACGGTCTCTGCAATAGAAAGAGGGGAACAAAAATATGGAAGGGGAAAATAAGAATTACCTGAGGAACGTCAGATGACCTCAAACGCTGGGCGTGTGAAGCACTTAAAACTCGGAGACTGGAAATATCGGAAATTGAGCAACTCTTGTTATGTAGCATTAAATAGGTTATTTCTGAAGCCTTCCTAACACAAGCCTAATATGAATGCCTTTGACAGATAAAGTAGAATTATATTGTTTCAGTAGAATTATTTTCTTGTAGTTTTAATACCTCTAAGAATGGTGTGAGTAGGAAATCTATTTAAGGGATAATTTTAAGAATGGAAATTTATGTTAGAATATATAAACATTAACTCTATTTTGGACAAATTTCACGAGGAATAATTAATTCAATTATTGCAAAAATATTCCAAAGCATTTTTTTGGGACTACACAGATATGCAAGGGATCCATCCATATACTTGCACACATCATATTTATATAGAGGAGAATGTCAAAAGTGTTAGACAACCACAAGGAAAGATGAATCCAGTCCTAAAAGAGATAGTAAAAAAATAACTTAAAAAATTGCTAAAAGTAGACTTCATTTATCCTATCTCAGATAACTAATGGGTTTCTCCCTTTGTGGTAGTACCCAAAAAGAATGGAAAATGGAAAATATGCGTGGACTATCGAGAATTGAACAAAGAAACTCTAAAAGATTATTTTCATTTACCCTTTGTTGTGTTGAATTTATGATGCTTAGCTCATGCATGTAGTTTATTTCAATTTAGCATAAGCTACAGCCATAACAATGCAGCAATACCATACACAAGTGTTGCAGTAAACCAAGATCACAAGAATAATAACCATGCACAAAAGACACCATAATTTATCTTGGGAAAACCCTTCTCAATCAAGGGAAAAACCCAGCAATCCTTTGCTTATATTGCCAAGAGAAGATCCACCATCCACCACCAAACCCTAGCACACAAGAGGGTGTTGCTATGACTGAGAAAGCTAGCGCCTAGGAAAGTGCGCACTTCAGCCGTACAAGTAGGTTTGAAATCATGAGAAGACAAGTGAGAGTGATCCACAATGGGGATCTATCTCTCATATAAATACAAAACTTAGACACATCAAATGGATGTGTCTATTGGCACAATAGGGCAGACCTAAACAACCTAAAATATAATTAATCTTTGACTCAATATTAATTATCTTTTACATGGTGGGGCCGACGTGTACCCTTTAGAACAAAAATTAGGGTTTTACCAAAGTCTCACTCTCTGACAATATAGCAAGGGATCTCACACATCCTCTAGTGCTTTGTCACTAGGGACATGTCCACCTGTGCTTAGCCACAGGGATGTCACTCTCAACATATCAACTGAACTAAGTCCATAGGAGTTCCATCTGGAGAGTCATCTCAGGTCGACTCAACTAAGTCTATAGGAGTTTGAAAGGAGACCATCTCAAGTCGTCTCAATGCAATCCAAAGGATCACGACAAGAGACCATACGTCATCTCAACTCAGTCCAGAGGAGTATGACACACCCATCACATGGCCTCTCCCACAAACATCTCGACTCAATCCATAGGAATACCATATGGAGAGCCATATCATGTCGACTCAACTAAGTCCATAGGATTCAGACAAGAGAACATCTCAAGTTGTCTCAACTCAGTCTAGAGGAGCACGACAAGAGACCACACGTCATCTCAACTAAGTATAGAGAAGTATGACACACCCATCACATGGGCTCTCTCACAAACATCTCAACTCAGTCCAGAGGAGAATGATATGGAGAATGTCTCATGAAGCTGCAATCAACGACACTCCCTCTCATCTAGGGAGGCATTCTGCACCAATCCAAGTCTCTCATGGAAGTACTCGAACTTCGTCCTGACAAGCGATTTGGTGAAGTCGTTTGCAACTTGCTCATGCGTAGAAAGGTATTGCACATGTACTGCTTTCCTTTGCACCATATCTCTGATGTAATGGTATTTGATCTCAATGTGTTTCGATTTATCGTAAAACACGAGATTCTCGGAGAGCTTCACACAACTCTGGTTATCGCAATGGATAATGGTGGAATCCATCTCATGACCAAATAAATATGCAGGGATCTTCTGAAGCCACACTTCTTCACAGACTGCCACACATAATGAAATGTACTTTGCTTCTACGGTACTCAAAGCCACATAAGTTTGTTTCATGTTGCACCAGGAAACCATCGCAGATCCCAAGGTAAAACAACAACCGGAGGTGCTCTTACGGTCCACCGCGCTCCCTGCCTAATCTGCATCGGCATATCCCTGCAATCTCATGTCTACACCAGAGGCATATCTCAGGCTATAACCAATTGTGCATTGTAGAGATCTCAATGCATGCTTCGCTGCTATCCAGTGTGCCTGTCTCAGCTGAATCATAAACAGACTAAGTATACTCATTGTATAGAATATATCAGGTTTAGTGTTAACCAGATACATCAATGATCCAATCAACTGTCTGTAAGATGTGGATCAATCTCACATGAATCAGAAGCAATATCGTTTAGCATCTTCAGATTCATCACCATCGGTGTAGGCATGGATTTGCAGTCTGTCATACCGAATCTCTTCAATATCTCGATTGTATATTTTCCTTGAATTATGAAAATCTCATCAGTCCTCTTCCATACTTCTAGTCCCAAGAAGTAGTGCATCATACATGATACCAAGGTCCTTCATCTCGAATTCAGAATCCAATGCATGCTTGCATTCAACATTAAGGCTTTCTGAACCGATGAGGAATAATTCATCAACATACATGACCAAAATCAGGCACTCGTCACCAACAATGTGATGGTATAGGTGATGGGTGTTCTATATGCACTAAAAACCCTCAATTAAATTGTCAACCTGGTGTAACTAAACTTAGAGTTGTAGCAAAATATATGCCAAAGGTAGAAGGATGGTAGGAGTATAATCTAACTAATGAAGGTAGCTATCTAAGGCTAATCTACTCAAGCAAAACTATCTAATGAACAAACCCTACTAAGCAAATTGAAACTAGGTAACCTAAGTACCTTTGGGCCAAGGATCGATGGATAGTTCTAAGAAAACAAGTGAAAACCTTACTTGAAGCAATCTAGTTCAACAATAAGCAATGAACAACTATTTAAGCATAACAATAAGCAAATAACCAAAGAAAACTATTTTAACTTGCCAACCTACATTCAATGAGCAACTATTCTATGAAAGTAAGTAAATAAACAAGTAAGCAAAGACACCTATCTAACCTATTAAAGCAAATAGACAAGCAAACAATGACAACTAAATATTGCAAGCAATCAAATTAAAACTTCTCATTGAACAACTATCTAGCCTAAGAGGCAAGTGGACTAAATGCTCAATGAAAAACTATTTCTAATGCATGAAAGGAAATCTAAAAGGCAACTGGACTAAATGCTCAATGCAAAACTATTTCTAATGTATGAACGGAAATCTATTTTATCGAAAGCAAGAAGGACTACCAACTAATGCTTAACCTATGATAAGCAAACTACTATCTAATCTATCAAAGCAAAGTCTATCTATCCTACAATAGCAATAAAACTATCTTCTAGACTATGAAAGCAAGAAACTATCTTTAACCTATGACAATTCAAATATAATGCTGGTGGTTGTGTGAAGACAAAAACAATATTAAATACCTTGCATGTTCATTTATTAAACATCAACAACATAATGAGATCATCATTATACTTCTATTCTACATAAGAAAAATTCATACTTAAACTCATTCATTAACTAAGAACTACAATTGCAATCTAATTCTAGGCAAGAAATTACGTAACATGAAACTATGTTATGTCTATTCTAACAATTCAAATTGCAAATAAGGAAATGACTAAAAACATAAATTTAAAACATGATATTAAAAAGCAAACTGACAACTATATTAATCAACAACTAAGTAAGCAAGATCTATATAAAACTGAAATAACCAATCTATCATTAAAAACTAGAATTAACTCTATCCATCCATCAAATCCTTGTCAATTAAAACCCAAATTAAAATGCTATTCTATGCTATTCAAAACTCTGTTTTAAACTTGATTCTAAAATCATAAATAAAAACACAATCTAGTCTTTAATTACACATGGGGTTAGTCTAGGAGTCTGTAGATCCATCCCTAACTATGAGATTAATGCATGCTAACACAACTCATCATACTAACCTGCAAAAGAGAGTCAAAGCAAATTAAATTATAACAACAAACTAATTAACATAAAAAAATGCATGTACAGGAAAATAAAGAGAACAAAACTATGAAATGCATAAACAGACATATAGACAGTTACCAGACTGCTACTGCCCCCCCCAGCAAGTCGTGGTCACTTCTCAGATGCACACCATGAGCTCAGTGAAACGAATTCACCATTAAAACTTGAAAAACACAATATTACACAATTCTGGCAATTGAAAATGTAAAAATAGAGGAAAACGTTTTTATCTCTATCCTCTACTTCTCCTACTGCTCCTTAGCTATTATATGACCACCACAGTGGTATTTATAATGTTTACAGACCAAGTGGTCAACCTCAGGAGGGTCGAACCACTTCTAAAATTGGCAAATTTAATTAATAGTGCCCTAACTGTCGAAACAGAGCGAGCAAATAATCACCCACCATAACAACCCAAAATCGAGTTGTCAAGAGTTCAGTAGCTGGAGGGGATAAGCACGAGCAAAACCCATGTTCCCGATTCGCCCATCATTGGCCGCCAATACCATAACCGCCAAATCGCCCTTCGTTTTTGTGCAGGAAGAGGTGTTGGATGGAGTGTCAGATTGGGTACCAGAACGAGTGCTAGAATGAGTGTCGGAAGCAGAAATGTAGTGCATTTTTTCCCTGTAACATCAAAAAACGTGAATCATATCCTTGGAAGTGTAAAAACATGATGAATTATACTCGATACAATCATTAAACATGAATCATACATACCTTATGTCGATCATACCATTTTATCATAAAATTCTTCAAAAAGCTCCTTCAAAAGATGAAAAACACATATGTACATGTGGAAAAAGTGTATAATAACCGTCATAAAAGTGATCATACCTCGGGCCCAACATTATCTCCACACCTAAGATTTTGCAGGTCCCACTACAAACAAAAAGAAATTGCCCTTTATGAGTAAACTTGCAAAGGAGGGGGTGGATTAGCTTTAGAAGCTTCTCCCTCTTGCCTGGGGGATTTTGACTTAGGATTTTTGTGGTGTTTCAATTGTATCCAAAGACTATTATTGGTGGCAGTGATATCATCAATGTAACACTGTAGAGAATTCATCTTGGCTTGTAGGACAACGTTACCATGGCGTCAATGACAACTCAATGTTTCATGCTCTCTAAGTTTAAATTGGAGGGTTTGGAGTTTTTGGAGGCTATGGATGACATGTGAGGAAGCCTTGAGATGTATATTATACCCTAGATCCTTTAAACCATGCAAAACAACAATTTTATCTCTACAAAATTAGTTCCAAAAGTGACTTCCCATAAGCGCAACAATTCTGGCCTGGCGAACTTGTGAAAAATAGGTATCAAAGTGACACCTGTAACTACAATATAGTAAAACCTATGTAAAAAATGAGAGAGATTTTTGTTTTTGAATATGTCCTTGACAAAAACCTCTCTTGGTTTTCAAAAATTCACTTTCAGTTGTTAGGAAAACACACCAATAAAACATGACTAAAACTGGAAAAAACAAAGTGTTTTATTTCCTGAAAAACTAGGCGTCTAAGAGAATTGAATATATCCAAAACCATAACGTATATTTATAAACTAAGAGAGGTTATTGTTTTTTAATATTTCCTTGATAAAAAAATCTCTTGGTTTTCAAAAATGCCTTCCCTGTTGTTAGGAAAACACAAAAAAAAAATATGACTAAAACAGGAAAAAAACAGAGTGTTTTATTTTCTAAAAGCATAGGCCTATAAGATGATATAATATATCCCAAACCATAAAGTATATTCAAAACATGAGAGAGGTTATTGTGTTTTGGTATGTTAGGAACAAAAACCTCCTCCGGTTGTCAAAATTAATTTCCCATTTGTTCAGAATCTCAGCTTAAAGTTGGTTACTCAAAACTTGCAAAAGCACAGCGTGCTCTTAGCAGAAGCACAACATGGTCTTTGAGAGATATTTTGGAGGCCTTCCCAGAGGAATTTCGGGCTTAAAGTGGTATGGTTGGAAATTTTATAATGTCTTCTACACAATGGAACCATCAAGCACTGCAAATCCCTTCTCCAACCCTCTGAAAAATTGACTTGAAGTCAAACTGTCCAAATGTGCAAAAAACCCTCCTATAGCGATTGTATTTGGGGAATTTATCTCAAATGATAACACTTGTGCAAAAATTGAAGGAGGTTTTTGTTTATTGGTCTATTATTGACAAAAAAATCTTTCACTTTTGTCAAATTCATCTTCCTTAATTCAGAAACCAATTTTGAAGTAGAACTTTGACTAAGACAATTATCTGAAAATTTATGACAAGGAATGATGATATGACCATGATGAAAATTTATGACCTTGGATGAGTGGAGAGAGTAGTGATGACACCTAGACACACCAATGACCATTTTACAACCAAGAGATGTCAAATTTTATTTGATAATTTTATTTTGAAAATATAACAATTTGACTTAATAACCCTATCAATCACATGAAAGAGTAAATTTGATCACTTGTGACTGACAGAACTGAAAAATACTAACAAAAGGCTTGGTTTTTACTAGTAGGCATGGTGAACAGAAGAATTTGTATTGCCTGTTATCGATCTGTAACAAACAATTGTTCCTCTTTTCATAATCTTGTAATACAGATGGCAGTAAGTATTTAGCAGTTGTTATCGCTCTGTATTTGTCACAAAGAGTAGTTAAGTATGAGCAGTCTTCTATAGAATAAACATAAAAATGCACAAGAGCTTATAACACACACAATGATGTCAGAAGTATATAATTTAGCATACCAATACAAACAACTACTGATATAATATCCCAAGATTTTGTAAAAAGACAGTATGACAGAATTTTGACAAAAATCCTACTTCCTCTTCTCATGGGTTTTCTATACAAATGGGAAATGATTAGAATTTTTAGCTCAGGAAAATCCCCCCAAATCGAAGATATGGCATGTCCCCATGCCATGAATTAGCAATAGGCTTCTTGGTCTTCTTGCCCGATGAGGCTAGAGGGGTATCAACAAGTTTCTTGGGCTTTTGGTCCGGTAAAGGAATAGCTTGAGCATGAGGGTTTGGGTGGAGTAATAGTCCCTAGATCAAGAGTCCTCTTGCTAGTCTTGATTTAAGATAAGGGTTTGCAAATTGTTAAATGAACTCATCCCATGCTTTCTCCTGTTTTTCCAACTCGACTTAAGACAAGTAGTTTGATAAGGCCGTGGTGAAATAGGTTGTTATGGGGATTGGTTACATCCTTCCTCACTTGGAGAGACACCTTCTCAAGACTCTTTAAGAAGTAAAAGGGAAAGTTACAATGGCTTATTGAACTGAAAGTGAGCTAATAATCGGAATTGATAGGCTTTAAAGACATAATATCTACCTTCACATATAATCAATCTGGTGATGACTATGAGAGGGTTTATTAGCTCCTCTTTTATCCACTCCTTGGAGTATCCATTAGCTCCAGAGATGTTCTGAAATTTGGTTTTGAAAACCCTGTTATAGCTTGCTCTTGGCAACTGGTGGTGTTTAAATTAATGGTCTCCAACTCTTGGGAGATTTATGGCTGAGGCAATCAATTCCTCAGAGGCCACGAACACAATGAATAGGAGTTGAGACAGGCTAAGAGTAATGTAATGTCAAACATACAATGAACAACCTATAACAAATTTAAACCAACAGAGTGGTCTGTTAAGGACATATACAACAATTTATAGCGCAGAAGAGTTTAACACTTCAAAAATAAAATGATTGTTGATGTAATAACCTGTATCATGAAAACAATACATGAATTTTTACAAAGATTTACTTCTTCTAGGCAATGTTATCATTTGTAAACTCATGAACCCCTCCCCCACACCTAAGTATTATGACACCTCACAATAAAAAATATAGGAAACCAGTCAGTTCTCCCCATAACCGAAGATTTACAGTTTGTAAAGTGTAAAGATAAATTTCACAGATTGGTCTGACGAGAGGGTTAGAAGATGGCCCCACCTATAGGATAAGAGATCCTATATATAGATAAGAAGAGGTAGGCAAGAGAGTTTCAAGATATTCTCAGAGTTAGTTCCCAATGGCAAGTTTATGGAGTTCATTAACCTTAGCTTAACCATACATACTTCATGTCAGCTTTGTCTACAAGTAATGTCGTACATCAGGATAGATTTAAATTTATTTTTGTCAGATTACCATCCTCGCTAGGTAGAATGCCCTACTGCCAGCAAGCATGTTCAGTACTCCGACGGGTTTACCTAGTCATATCACAGGCCGATACCCACTGCCAGCAGGCTTGTTCAGTATCCCGGCAGGTTAGCCTCTTACACCCTCAAAGACTGGCCCTCCATCTTTTAAGATTTTAGTATAAGATTGCTTTATGCAAGAGAATGGGGGAACATCTCTGAAAACAACTTTTTCTTTCTTTTTTTTCAATTGGGATGGTATTTGTGTTAGAGGATGACTTTTTGTTATATTCCTTAGTGATTGTCCTGATGTAAGGGGTACTTAAGCGGATGTGGCCTATCTAAAGATATGATATAATCAAGCTATTTAGTGTGTAGTGGATGGTACCATTGAGAAAGAACAGAAAGGTATCTCTAGGCTCAACTCGCTTTCTTCTTTTGTAAGTTATTGTGATGTTTCCATGACTAACCGCTGATCAGACCTCCTTGTTACTCTTTAATAAAGATACTTTACTCACTTACTCAGTTTTCTTGGGAAAACTATACAAGAGACCTCTAAGCTTGATGGTTACGGTATCACTTCCTTATATAGTGGTGAAGATTTTCAAGAGCAACTGCTTTTTAGAATGCTTTAAGAAAAAGAAGATGAAAGTCTTTTCAAAAACATGGCTAATTACAACAACTCATTATTCATTTGATACTTAGCAAACAATAGGGTTCAAATGTAACAATGTTTTGAAGAAAAATCCTTCTTTTATATTTCCTTGAACTGTCTACTCCTAGTGAGATAAATACCTACATAGATCTCTAAAACCGTTTGCAAAAACCACACTCTAAAATATAATAAACTAATGAGATCAATGAGATCAAGTCATAGGAACATGTATCTCATAGTTGTTTTATTAAAAGAAAATGTAAAATGAGGCTGCATTAGACTTCTAAGCTAAACTAACAACATGCAGCTTTTATTTACTATCCTACCCTACCTAAAAAGAAAGGGAAAATCTTTATTCAAGTGTAAGAACTCTTCCAATGTAACCATGTGTGGAGCAAGATAAGAAACATACTCATATCCATATATGAAAAAGTTACCACAATGATTACCTAGATATGAAGAACCAACCAACCTACTTGTTTTGGCATCAGAAGGTGTTGAAGAGGAGAATAGTATTGTGGCTTGATGACCTCTTGAAACCAAATTTCAATGTAATCTTGATGTTCATCAAAAATAATTTCTATGCTCTCCTCTTCTTCTAGATGATTGATTTCTGAAGTACATAAAGGATCTAATGAGATGGATGTTGAGAACTTCTCAATCTCAGGTCTTAATGATTGCTCTCCACTAGGTGTAGTCCATAATTTCTCAGTTTCCTTCACATTTTGGAAAGAAAAATCATTTTGTAGCTCATAGGACCTTGATTCTTCTAATATTTCTGTAGAGCTATTCAATTTCTTGGCTATTGTCAAGATGTGTTCTTCTTGAGAAGAAGAGATCCCAACTATTGCTAGGATTTGAGAAAGTTCCCTTGGGCTAAAAGTTGCTTCTGAGTTCATCTTGTCATTTAATAAAACTTGGTTCACACAAAGATGATGTCCATAAGGTTAGGATCTCCTGATGGTGGTAAGAAAACAAAGGTTGTATTGTTTGGTTCTGTGGAAGGCTCGAGTGGTCTTGCCTTATGTCCCAATATGATTGATGCTTCAATTTCTTGTTCTATAGTGCTCCCTGTGTTAGTCTCTTCAGAGAATATTTTAGCTCTTTGAGTTGAGCTAACTCCTGTTTTTCGGTATCGGTCTGTGGATTTTATAAGCGGAACGTTCCTTCCCCAAAGAGATCGGAAGGAACCTTGGTTGAAAGGTCTGATTTAGATTTAATGTATCTACCTTGTGGGTCTCTAGTCCTATTCATGAAAGAAAGAAAGAAAAAAAAAAAAAAAAGATACCATTTGGTTTCTAGGTCTATTCATGAAAGTAAACAAAAATAAAAAGGAAAAACTACCATTGGGTTTGGGGGAGCCTGCAATAGTAGATGCACAAGTTCTTACCTCTCGTCTTAAAGTTCCCCCACCACCAATATAATGCTAAGGTCTAGGAATGATCTATTGCCTAACTACTTCTTACCTTGAGACAACTCCCTGACAACGGCGCCAAAAATGATGGGTGTTCTATATGCACTAAAAACCCTCAATTAAATTTTCAACCCGTCATAAGTAAACTTAGAGTTGTATCAAAATATATGCCAAAGGTAGAAGGTTGGTAGGAGTATAATCTAACTAATGAAGGTAGCTATCTAAGGCTAATCTACTCAAGCAAAACTATCTAATGAACAAAACCTACTAAGCAAATTGAAACTAGGTAACCTAAGTACCTTTGGGCCAAGGATCGATGGATAGTTCTAAGAAAACAAGTGAAAACCTTACTTGAAGCAAACTAGTTCAACAATAAGAAATAAGCAACTCTTTAAGCATAACAATAAGCAAATAACCAAAGCAAACTATTTTAACTTGCCAACCTACATTCAATGATCAACTATCCTATGAAAGCAAGTAAATAAACAAGTAAGCAAAGACACATATCTAACCTATTAAAGCAAATAGACAAGCAAGAAAAGACAACTAAATATTGCAAGCAATCAAATTAAAACTTCTCATTGAACAACTATCTAGCCTAAGAGGCAAGTGGACCAAATGCTCAATGCAAAACTATTTCTAATGCATGAAAGGAAATCTAAGAGGCAACTGGACTAAATGCTCAATGCAAAACTATTTCTAATGTATGAAAGGAAATCTATTTTATCGAAAGCAAGAAGAACTACCAACTAATGCTTAATCTATGATAAGCAAACTACTATCTAATCTATCAAAGCAAAGTCTATCTATCCTACAACAACAATAAAACTATCTTCTAGACTATGAAAGCAAGAAACTATCTTTAACCTATGACAATTGAAATATAATGCTGGTGGTTGTGTGAAGACAAAAACAATATTAAATACCCTTCATGTTCATTTATTAACCATCAACAACATAACGAGATCATCATTATACTTCTATTCTACATAAGAAAAATTCATACTTAAACTCATTCATTAACTAAGAACTACAATTGAAATCTAATTCTAGGCAAGAAATTACGTAACATGAAACTATGCTATGTCTATTCTAACAATTCAAACTGCAAATAAGGAAATGGCTAAAAACAAAAATTTAAAACATGATATTAAAAAGAAAACTAACAGCTATATTAATCAACAACTAAGTAAGCAAGATCTATATAAAACTGAAATAAGCAATCTATCAGTAAAAACTAGAATTAACTCTATCCATCCATCAAATCCTTGTCAATTAAAACCCAAATTAAAACGCTATTGTATGCTATTCAAAACTTTGTTTTAAACTTGATTCTAAAATCATAAATAAAAACATAATCTAGTATTTAACTACACATGAGGTTAGTCTAGGAGTCTGCAGATATGTCCCTAACTACGAGATTAATGCATGCTAACACAATTCATCATACTAACCTGCAAAACAGAGTCAAAGCAAATTAAATTATAACATCAAACTAATTAACATAAAAAAATGCATGTACAGGAAAATAAAGAGAACAAAACTATGAAATGCATAAACAGACATAAAGACAGTTACCAGACTATTGGTGCCCCCCCCAGCAAGTCGTTGTCACTTCTCAGATGCACACCATGAGCTCAGCAAAATGAATTCACCATTAAAACTTGAAAAACGCAGTATTACACAATTCTGGCAATTGAAAATGTAAAAACAGAGGAAAACATTTTTATCTCTATCCTCTACTTCTCCTACTGCTCCTTAGCTATTATATGACCGCCACGGTGGTATTTATAATGTTTACAGACCAAGTGGTCGACCTTAGGAGGGTTGAACCACTTCTAAAATTGGCAAATTTAATTAATGGTGCCCTAACTGCCGAAACAGAGCGAGCAAATAATCACCCACCATAACAACCCAAAATCGAGTTGTCAAGAGTTCAGTAGCTGGAGGGGATAAGCACGAGCAAAACCCATGTTCCTGATTCGCCCATCACTGGCCGCCAATAACATAACTGCCAAATCACCCTCCGTTTTTGTGTAGGAAGAGGTGTTGGACGGAGTGTCGTATCGGGTACCGGAACGAGTGCTGGAATGAGTGCCGGACTGAGTGCTAAAAGTAGAAACGTAGTGCATTTTTTCCCTTTAACATCAAAAAACATGAATCAGATCCTTGGAAGTGTAAAAACATGATGAATTATACTCGATACAATCATTAAACATGAATCATACGTACCTTATGTCGATCATACCGTTTTATTATAAAATTCTTCAAAAATCTCCTTCAAAAGATGAAAAACACATATGTACATGTGGAAAAAATGTATAATAACCGTCATAAAAGTGATCATATCTCAGGCCCAACAATAGGTTGGGATCAACAACACTCTTGGTGAATCCCAAACTCATCAAGTATCCAACAATCATGCTTGAGGTGCCTGCTTTAGTCCATACATGTCTTTCTTCAACCTGTATACATGAGACTCCTTCTCATGTGTCACGAATCCATCTGAATGCTTTATGTAAGCTTATTGCTCAATATCACCATTGAGAAAGGCTATATTTAAATCCATCTGATGTAATCTCCAACCCATGGATGTTGCAAGATCAATAATCATGTGGATGGAAGTGTATCAGGCAATAGGAGAAAAAGAATCATCATATTCTATTCCTGCCACCTAAGAGAATTCTCTAGCCACAAATCTCGCTTTGTACTTCTCGACACTTCCATCAGTTGCATGTTTTATCTTTATAGATCCACTTGGAAGTCACTACAGACATCCCTTTTGGTCTCGGAGCAATATCCCACACATCATTCTTCAAGATGGACTGATACTCTTCAGTCATTGCATATTTCCAAAACTGTTGTCCTTCTGCTTCTTCCATGACAAGAAGGTTCAGTATCAATGATGTGGCTCATAGATGAAACATAGCTCAAAAATCTATGTGGTCTCTTGCTCTCTTGGAATGTATCACAAGGAGATACATGTCCCTCTGCCTCTAGCAGAGTCTATCGAGCCCATGTAGGCCTCTCCCGACCTACTGCCATGTCTTTGGGAATCACCTTGGAGATACAAGATCAACTGGATCAATAATTGTCTCCCTTTGAACTGCTGAAGGGGGAGAAGGTATTGTCTCTTCCTTCTTCTGAAATAGTTTGACTCCCTCTGAGCCAAGTGACTCCCTCTGAATTTTGAAGGATAGACATCTTCTTTTTTCCAGTGTTGCTAACCTAGATACATCCCATGTCTTCTCAAGCACTCTACTGTCTCTACAGTACTTTTTCTGGCCTCCCATACTAGGATAATAACCAAGATGACCTCCCATAGGGATAACAATCAAAATGGCCTCCTGTACTAGGATAATAACCAACCAAGAAGAATTGGACTCCCGTACTAGGGATCATGGCCCTTCAATAATGAAATAAGAAATATGGCCTCTTGTACTAGGATAATAACCAAGATGGCCTCCCATAGGGATAATAACCAAAATGGCATGTTGTACTAGGATAACAACCAACCAAGAAAACTTGGACTCCTGTACCAAGGATAAAGGTCCAAGTCATGAGGGCTCCCACACCAGGGATAATACCCTTCATTATCAAAACCAAGCTACTACAGAGTAGTGATGAAATCAATTAAGGAAAGTAGTACAAAACTTACCTTAGTCTGCAATCATGCTCAATCTTTCTTTTGGTCTTCCCGAGAAGAATGAGATAGAGAATAATTCCTTGTCGTTCTTTCTTACATTTTTTGACTTCTTTTGAGGTTGTTAATGTTGCTTTCCTTACACATCACTAGCTGCAAGTCTAGTTTCATAGTGACAAGGGCTTGAAACCTTGCACATCACTAGCTGCAAGTATAGTCTCCTTGAATAATGTGCACTTATAACACAAACTCAAAAGTCACGTCAGGGATCAATTTTGAAACAAGTTTTTAGAAATTTTACTCAAGACTTCTTCAAACTCAGATTTAGAAATTTGCTAGTATACTTCCTGTAGAAAACCTGAAATTTGTACCCAAGGTAAATCTCAAGCTCAGTCCTCAATATTCACTTGAAATATGCATGTAATTTTCTTCAAAAGAGGGACCTCAACCTTGGTCTGGAACTTGCCAAGGTTAATCCTAGAAATCTTCCTTATCACTCTTTCAAAAACAGCCATAGAACATGCCCAAACTTTGTCACAAAAATTGTTATTGAATCTGCTTCAAAAATTGTCACAAAACTGTTCCAGAACAACAACCTTGAGTTCACTTCATAATTGGCCTAAAATGCTTCAAAATAGACCTCAGAACTCTTCTTGGAACATACTTATAAAAACTCACTTTGTTCATCTAAAACTAGCCTCAGATCTGCCATAATGATGCCTCAAAATATACTTCAAAAGTTGCTTCAGAAGTTACTTTAAAACTGCCTCAGGTTCTTCCTGTCATAGCCTTAATTCTGCCACAGAATAGGCCTTAGAAATACCACAGAAATTCCTCAGATAACACTTATTTGCTACCTCATAATCTTCCCAAAAACCGGTCTGCAATTTTGTTAGGGGATGGGTTAGGTCTATGGTTTTAGGGTTCCTTCTAGCTGCAACAGACTTAGAGATGTTGCTCTATGCTGCGGTCTCCTTCTTAAGACCCTCAACAGGGCTCGACCAAGGCTAATAGGCCTACAACCAGCCTTAAAACCTCATCACAAGGGTCTGGCCCTTCCCTTACACCATCGTTAGGGGTTCTAATAGCCCTTGAATCCCCACGGCATGCTTTTAATTATTTTTCAGTATTCATCTTCAAGAACTCCCTCTGATACCATGTTGAATTTATGATTCATAGCTCATGCATGTACTTTATTTCAATTTGGCATAAGCTACAATGCATCAATACCATACACAAGTGTTGCAGTAAACCAAGATCACAAGAAGAATAACCATGCACAAAAGACACCATAATTTATCCTAGGAAAACCCTTCTCAATCAAGGGAAAAGCCTAGCAATCCTTTGCTTATATTTCCAAGAGAAGATCCACCATCCACCACCAAACCCTAGCACACAAGAAGGTGTTGCTATGACTCAAAAAGCTAGCGCCTAGGAAAGTGCACACTTCATCCGTACAAGTAGGTCTGAAATCATGAGAAGACAAGTGAGAGTGATCCACAATGGGGATCTATCTCTCATATAAATACAAGGCTTAGACACATCAAATGGATGTGTCTATTGGCACAATAGGTCTGACCTGAACAACTTAAAATTTAATTAATCTGTGACTCAATATTAATTATCTTTTACATGGTGGGGCTGATTTGTACCCTTTACAACACAAATTGGGGTTTTACCAAAGTCTCACTCTCTGGAAATATAGCAAGGGATCTCACACATCCTCTAGTGCTTTGTCACTAGGGACATGTCCACCTGTGCTTAGCCACAAGGATGTCACTCTCAAGAGATCAACTGAACTAAGTCCATAGGAGTTTCATCTGGAGAGCCATCCCAGGTTGACTCAACTAAGTCCATAGGATTCTAACAGGAGACCATCTCAAGTCATCTCAACTCAGTCCAGAGGAGCATTACAAGAGACCATACGTCATATCAACTCAGTCCAGAGGAGTATGGCACACCCATCACATGGGCTCTCTCACGGATGTCTCAACTCAGTCCATAGGAGTACCATCTAGAGAGCCATCTCATGTTGACTCAACAAAGTCTATAGGATTTAGACAGGAGACCATCTCAAGTCGTCTCAACTCAATCCATAGGAGCACGACAAGAAACCACACGTCATCTCAACTCAGTCTAGAGGAGTATGACACACCCATCACATGGGCTCTCTCACAGATGTCTCAACTCATTCCATAGGAGAATGATATGGAGAATGTCTCATGAAGCTTCAATCAACAACACTCCCTCTCATCTAGGGAGGCATTCTCCACTAGGCCAAGTCTCTCACGAAAGTACTCAAACTTCGTCCAAGCAAGCGGTTTGGTGAATGCATCTACAAATTGCTCGTGTTTAGAAAGGTATTGCACATGTACTTCTTTCATCTACACCATATCTCTGATGTAATGGTATTTGATCTCAATGTGTTTCGATTTATCGTAAAACATAGGATTCTCAGAGAGCTTCACACAGCTATGGTTATCGCAATGGATAATGGTGGAATCCATCTTATGACCAAATAAATATGAAAGGATCTTCCGAAGCCACATTGCTTCGCAGACTGCCACACATAATGCAATGTACTCTTCTTCTGTGGTACTCAAAGCCACATAAGTCTATTTCATGTTGCACCAAGAAACCATGGCAGATCCCAAGGTAAAAAAACAACCAGAGGTTCTCTTCCGGTCCACTTCACTCCCTGCCCAATCTACATCGACATATCCATGCAATCTCATGTCTACACCAGAGGCATATCTTAGGCCATAACCAACTGTGCCTCGTAGGTATCTCAACGCATGCTTCGTTGCTATTCAGTGTGTTTGTCTTGACTAACTCATAAACAGACTGAGTATACTCACTGTATATCATATATCAGCTTTGGTGTTAACCAGATACATCAATGATCCAATCAGTTGTTTGTAAGATGTGGATCAATATCGCCTAAATTGGAAGTAGTATTGTTCAACATCTTCATATTCATCACCATCGGTGTAGGCATGGATTTGCAGTCTGTCATACTGAATCTCTTCAATATCTTGACTATATATTTTCCTTGATTTAGTAAAATCTCATCAGTCCTCTGCCATAATTCTAGTCCCAATAAGTAGTGCATCATACCAAGGTCCTTCATCTCTAATTCAGATGCCAATGCATTCTTTCATTCAACAACGAGGCTTTCTAAACCAGTGAGGAATAATTCATCAACATACATGAACAAAATCAGGCACTCGTCACCAAAAATATGATAGTATAGGTTGGGGTTAGCAACACTCTTGTTGAATCCCAAACTCATCAAGTATCCAACAATCATGATCGAGGTGCATGCTTTAGTCCATACAAGGATTTCTTCAACCTGTATACATGGGACTCCTTCTCATGTGTCATGAATCCATCTGGATGCTTGATGTAAGCTTCTTCCTCAATCTCACCATTGAGAAAGCTTATCTTTACATCCATCTGATGTAGTCTCCAACCCATAGATGATGCAAGATCAATAATCGTACAGATGGAAGTGTATCAGCCAACAAGAGAAAAAGTCTCCTCATAATCTATTCCCTCCACCTGAGAGAATTCTCTAGCCACAAATCTCACTTTGTACTTCTCGACACTTCCATCGGCTACATGTTTGATCTTTAAAGATCCACTTGGAAGTCACTAAAGACTTCCCTTTTGGTCTCAGAACAATATCCCACACATCATTCTTCAATATGGACTGATACTCTTCAGTCATGGCATCTTGCCAAAACTGTTGTTATGTTGCTTCTTCCATTACAAGAAGGTTTAGTATCAGTGATGTGGCCCATAGATGAAACATAGCTCGAAAATATATGTGGTCTCTTTCTCTCTCAGAATGTATCACGAGGAGTTGCATGTCTCTCTTCCTCTAGCAGAGTCTGTTGATCCCATGTAGGCCTCTCCTAGCCTATTGCCATGTCTCCGGGAATCACCTTGGAGCTATAGGATCAACTGGATCAATAATTATCTCCCTCTGAACTATTGAAGGGGGAGAAGGTAATGTCTCTTCCTTCTTCTCAAATAGCTTGACTCCCTCTAAGTCAAGTGAATCCCTCTGAATTTTGAAGGACATGCACCTTCCTTTTATGGTGTTGCTAACCTTGAGACATCCCATGTCTTCTCAGGTCCTCTACTATCTCTACAGTAGTTTTCTGGCCTCCCGTACTAGGATAATAACCAAGATGACCTCTCATAGGGTTAACAATCAAAATGGCCTCATGTACTAGGATAATAACCAACCAAGAAGAATTGGACTCTCGTACCAGGGATCATGTCCCTTTAATAATGAAATAAGAAATCTGGCCTCTTGTACTAGGATAATAACCAAGATGGTCTCCCATAGGGATAAAAACCAAAATGGTCTCTTGTACTCGGATAACAACCAACCAAGAAAACTTGGACTCCTGTACCAGGGATAATTGTCCAATTCATGAGGGCTCCCACACTAGGGATAATACCCTTCATTATCAAAAGCAAGATATTATAGAGTAGTGATGAAATCAATTAAGGAAATTAGTACAAAACTTACCTTAGTCTGCAATCATGCTCAATATTTATTTTGGTCTTTCCGAGAAGACTGAGATAGAGAAGAACTCCTTGTCGTTCTTTCTTGCATTTCTTGACTTCTTTTGAGGTGGCTAATGTTTCTTTCCTTGCACATCACTAGCTGCAATTCTAGTCTCATAGTGACAAGGGCTTGAAACCTTTCACATCACTATCTGCAAGTCTAGTCTCCTTGAATAATGTGCACTTATAACACACACTCAAAAGTCACGCCAAGGATCAATTTTGAAACAAGTTTTCAGAAATTTTACTCAGGACTTCTTCAAACTCAAATTTAGAAATTTGCTAGTATACTTCTTGTAGCAAACCTGAAATTTGTACCCAAGGTAAATCTCAAGCTCATTCATCAATATTCACTTGAAATATGCATTTAATTTTCTTTAAAAGAGGGACCTCAACCCTGGTCTGAAACTCGCCAAGGTTACTCCTATAAATTTTCCTTATCACTCTTTCATAAACAACCATAGAACATGCCCAAACGTTGTCACAAAAATTGTTATTGGATCTGATTCAAAATTTGTGACAAAATTGTTCCAGAACAACCACCTTGAGTTCACTTCATAATTGGCCTAAAATTCTTCAAAATATACCTCATAACACTTCCTAGAACATACTTATAAAAACTCACTTTGTTCATCTGAAACTAGCCTCATATCTGCCACAGAGCTACCTCAAAAAATGCTTCAGAAGTTACTTTAAAACTACCTCAAGTTCTTGTTGTCATATCCTTAATTCTGCCACAGAATAGGCCTTAGAAATACCAGAAGACTGCCTCAGATAACACCTATTCGCTGCCTCATATTCTTCCCAAAAATCGGTCTATGATTTTGTAAGGGGATGGGTTAGTTCTATGGTTTTAGGGTTCATTCTAGTTGTGGCAGCATTAGAGAGGCTTCTCTATGCTGAGGTCTCCTTCTTAAGACCCTCAACAGGACTCGAACAAGGCTAATAGTTCTACAGCCATCCTCAAAACCTCATCACAGGGGTCCGACCCTTCCCTTAAACCATCGGCATAGGTTCTAGTAGCCCTCAAATCCCCACGGTCTGATTTTAATTATTGTGCAGTAGTCATCTTCAAGAACTCGCTCTGATACCATGTTGAATTTATGATGCTTAGCTCATGCATGCAGTTTATTTCAATTTAGCATAAGATACAACGTAGCAATACCATACAAAAGTGTTGCAGTAAACCAAGATCACAAGAAGAATAACCATGCACAAAAGACACCTGAATTTATCCTGGGAAAACCCTTCTCAATCAAGGGAAAAACCCAACAATTCTTTGCTTATATTTCCAAGAGAATATCCACCATCAACCACCAAACCCTAGCACACAATAGGGTGTTTCTATGACTGAGAAAGCTAGCGCCTAGGAAAGTGTGCACTTTAGATGTACAAGTAGGTTTGAAATCATGAGAAGACAAGTGAGAGTGATCCACAATGGAGATCTATCTCTCATATAAATACAAGACTTAGACACATCAAATGGATGTGTCTATTGGCACAATAGGTTCGACTTGAACAACTTAAAATTTAATTAATCTTTGACTCAATATTAATTATCTTTTACATGGTGGGGCCGACTTGTACCCTTTACAACACAAATTAGGGTTTTACCAAAGTCTCACTCTCTAATAATATAGCAAGGGATCTCACACATCCTCTAGTGCTGTCACTAGGGACACGTCCACGTATTTTCAGCCACAGGGACGTCACTCTCAACATATTAACTCAACTAAGTCCATAGGCATTCCATCTTGAGAGCCATCTCATGTCGACTCAACTAAGTCCATAGCATTCTAACAGAAGACCATCTCAATTCGTCTCAACTCAGTCCAAAGGAGCATGAAAAGAGACCATACATCATCTCAACTCAATCCAGAGGAGTATGATATACCCAACACATGGGATCTGTCGTAGATGTCTTAACTTAGTCCATAGGAGTACCATCTGAAGAGCCATCTCATGTCGACTCATCTAAGTCCATAGGAGTCAGACAGGAGACCATCTCAATTCGTCTCAAATCAGTCTAGAGGACCATGACAATAGACCATATGTCATCTCAACTCATTCCATAGGAGTATGACACACCCATCACATGGGCTCTCTCACAGACATCTCAACTGAGTCCAGAGGAGAATGATCTGGAGAATGTCTCATGAAGCTGCAATCAACAACACATTGACCAAGTCCTGGACACATTAGCAGTAAGGAAATATTTATCTTTCCTTGATGGATTATGTGGCCACAATCAGATCAAAACATCTTTGGAGGACCAAGGCAAGACAACATTCGCATGTACTTGGGGGACATATGCCTAGAAAGTACCACCCTTTGGATTATGTAATGCACCAGCTACATTTCGGAGGGCAGTCTTAGATATTTTTGTTGATTTCATATATGAATGTGTAGAAGTTTACATGGATTATTTTTCAGTATATGGAGATTATTTTGAAGATGTTTTAGCTAATTTGGAAAATGTTATAATAAGATGCGTAGATATAAATATAACACTCAACAATGAATATTGTTTTATGTTGCTAACTGAGGGAATTTTGCTTGGCCATCATGTGTCTCCTACAGGGATAAAAGTAGAACCAACCAAGATAGAAATCATTATCAAATTACCAATTCCATCAAACCAAGGAGATGTTAGAAGTTTCTTAGGATATGCAGGGTATTATGGTTGATTTATAGAAAATTTTAACAAAATAGTCTTGTCATTGTTCAAGTTACTTGTAAAAGATGTTGAATTTTGTTGGTATACTAACTGCCAAATTTCTTTCCAAACTCTTAAAGAAAAACTTTTGTCAGCACCGATATTGAGGGGTTGATATTGAAGCTTTACCATTTCACATATCTTCAAATGCATCTGATACAATAGTGGGAGTAGTTTTAAGTCAAAAGGGAAACCTTCTAACCTATGCTATCTATTTTATCAGTAAAATCTTAACTCTAACTGAACTCAACTATATAGTGACTGAAAAGGAAATGTTGGTAGTTATTCATGTTGTAAATAAGTTTTGACATTATATTACTGGATATGAAGTCTTTGTCCATACAGATCATTCTACCATTAGGTATTTAATGAATAAACCAATTACTAAGGGTAGAATAACAAGATGGTTATTATTGTTGCAGGAATTCAACATTACTATCATAGATTGACCTAGAAAGGACAATCAAGCGCCAGACTTTCTTTCTCACATTAATAATCCTGGTGAGAGTGTTATAGTGGAAGATTTTTTTCCCATATGAGAATTTATTTTCTATATCTAATAAATCTCCATGGTTTGTAGACATAGCTAATTATTTATACACAAGGAAGTTACCATTGTTGGATCATGTTGTCAATGATGCCAATGGTTTGATTATTTGGGAGATTGTTGGATCATAGGTCATTGATGCAAATGGTTTGATTGATTGATGTCAAGTAATTAATTGATTGATTATTGATATGTATTGTCCTTGATGAGAATGATAGATGTCAAAGTGGAAACCAATTGATGAAGATGGATCAATGAGTTGTCATTGATACATGATGCATAGTTGATATATATGATGCAGTGGTGAATTGATGCAAAGATGAATCATTATTGTCTTATCATGGTTGATAAGGTGCAAAAATGTATGAAATCCAAAGTGGTTCCCTTATAGTGAAATCCCTCACGGGAAGACGCTTTACGGATTGAGTTATCCTAGAAGAATGGTTGGAGGACCCACTCTTGCATATGGATTAATGAGATGAAGATCAATGAATCTGTTGGTGAAACTATCCTAGATGGATAGTGCTTGACATGCCATTTCTGGTGGTATGTGGAATGTCACATAACTCCTCACATTTTGAGAGTTATGGCTCTACGAAGTTGAAGGACCCCCATATGATGGCTTGAAGCCCCAAAAAGTCAAAGAAGTCAAAGTGCTTGAAAAGAAGAAATCATTATTTAAATGATAAAGTAAAGTGACAAAATCAAGAAAGATTATTTAAATGATAAAATGAAGTGACAAAATCAAGAAGGAATATTTAAATGATAAAGTATTGGAGAACTTTCTATTCATGGAAAGTGCTTGACCCTAAAATAAGGAAAATAGGTTAAGTGACCTAGAAATGGGTTAAGTAACCTAAAAATGGGGTAAGTGACCTAGATAATGAAAGTATAAATCAGATAGCTATGGTCTCTTGTAGATCATCCTTTTTGTGGATCAATGGAGAGCTTCTTGTGAGAGCATTTTATTGGTGTGGATCTCTTGAGCATGATTGGAGATCTATTACGAGGAAGAGAGTGAGAGGAGGATATCATGGACGCATCAAAGTTTCGATAATGTCGAAGATCTTGACGGCAAAATTATCAGATTCACAGAAAACCCTATTTTCTGATGCCCAGGCGGGTTGTCTGTGTATAGGGTGTGTGTACACGTGGGCTGGCTATGTACAGGGTGAGTGTACACATGTGCTGACTGTGTACAGGGAGCGTGGAGTGGATAAAATCATGGAAATTTGTGTTTGAGCTGGTGCCAAGCTCTTGGATGATGAGGCAGATTCCAGATCTGCATTCTATGGCCTTAGATCTATCATTGAGACACTGGTATGGTTACATTATTGTCTTGATGGATACTATTGTTTGATGTGTTGTGAATGCTTAGGGAATTCTTGGTATGGCTTCTATGATGTGGTTTAGTTTGGTCAATTTGGTTGATGGAGTGAGCAGTACTCTTATGATTCAGTAGTGACATGATTGCTATGGTATACTAGTTGGTTATACATGATTGAGATAGCATTCATATTGATTTGTTGTGGAGCATGAGCAAGCTATTGGAGAGCTTGGATGTATTGTGACTGGTTGTGGGTCAGTTTGGACAGTGGAAGACATAAGAGAAAGTGATTGCAGGTTGCATAGGATCTGAGCACATGAAGTAAGGAAAAACCCTAGTTTCTCATAAGCATACGCTTGTTGCATTATACACTGGCTATGTGCACAGGCGGGCTGTAGTGAGCCATGGTGCGTGCACACACGGGCTGCACTACTGACATGTTGCGTACCTATTGAAAGATTGATATCTGTTGAGGATTGTTGCCTCATCTCAGTTGATGCTGAGGGTGTAAGATGATTCTTGCATTATAGAGCAGGTGCTCTTACAAAGTTGTACTCTATTCAGTTGTTGCTGATAAACCCCAAGGATTGTAGTCTGTAATAAAAAGAAAATTGTACATACATCTTGTGTTCTTTGTGTTCATTGTGGTGATGACTTGTTGATGATATATTGTTGATATGTGCTCACATTTAACTAGTTATAAATGACAGCAATGGGTAATGAATAAATGTTGAATGCTAATTGATGAGTTTTTGTGCAAGAGGGAAATTTTGGGAAAAAGAGCCCCACACTCATTCACCCCCCCCCCTCTAAGTGTGGTAGGTGTGTCCAACAATTGGTATCAGAGTAGGCCTTCACTGTAAGCCTTAACAAGCTTGAAGGAGATCCATAGACACACAAATGGATGATGAAGTTCCAATCCTTGATGAGGAAAACTATTCTACTTGGAGAATAGAGATGAAAGTGTATTTGAAGACAATGGGAGAAGCTATTTGGAAGGCAACCATCGGTGGATATGTTCCATTGAAGAACAAGTCAAAGTTTGTAGATCAAAGGGAAGGAAAGAAGAATTATGCATTGGCTCTCAATACCATTCTTGGTGGACTCTCAAAACCTATCAAAGAGAGCATGGGACAATGCACTTCTGCCAAGGATCTATGGCTAAAGCTAGAGGAGACATATCAAGAAAAGAAAGAAGATGTTAAAGAACACTCCATCAAGATCACTAAAGGTAAAAAATCTCCAAAAACCCTTGATTGTATTATTTCTGAATGTGACTTTGAAAACATTTCAAGTGAAGATAAAGAATCAAGTGATGATAGCACAAAGGAAGATCTTGAAGACATTTCAAATGAAGGCAAAGAAGTATGTGTTGATGTTAGCAAAAAGTAATATCATGAAGATATTTCAAATGAAGGTAAAGAACACTCTAAAGCCCTTGATTGCAATGATGATGATGATGAATTTTTCTCTACAAGTGAAGAAGAAGATATAGAAACAGTTTGTGTAAAGTTTGATGGTATATATCCCATGAAAAGAATAGAAGGAAATCTATTAAAACTTTAAAAGGAAATTGAAGAGGGTTTATATAGATATAGAAGTGATCATTATTATATAGACTATAACTATCTTTCAAATAACACTAAGAAGTTTCTTAGGAGAAGTCTAAGGCACATCTTGAAGTTAAAAGAAATTATCAAGGAACAAGAAGAAAACAATAAGACTCTATTAGAAGAAAAGGAAGAAGAAATCACAAGACTAAAGAATGGAAAAGAAGATATGAATGTAGATGATGAGATTAGCAAAAGTTTTGAAACCATTGTTCATCTCAAGATCCAAATTGAAGAAGCCAAAAGCATAGAGGAACTATTGAAGAATCAAATAAATGAAAAGGAAGAGTCATGTTGTAAGTTAGAAGCTGAAATTGTTGATCTTAGAAAGAAGGTTGAAAAGTCAAACAAATTCTTGAATAGCTCATGAATCTTAGATGAGATCTTGGAAAGTCAAAGACCATCATGTGATAAATCATGTCTTGGATACAAAGGAGAAGATACACATGCTGAAGCAAGCACCTCAAAGAAGCATGAGGTAAGTCCATCAAAGAAGGAAAACAATTTTACAAAGCAACCATCTACACAAGGCAAAGAAAATTTCAAAAGAACAAAGCAAGAAAGACATCAAGAAACTATTCTTGGAACACCAAAGCAAAGGTATGAAAGTATTTTTCATGGGCATTGTTATTCATGTAATAGATATGGTCACAAATATTTTGAGTGTAGATCTTATGAAAAGGGATATAATGGAAGATTCTATAACACCATGCGGTGTTGGAGATGTGATCAAGTGGGACACATTGATGTTCACTGTAACTCTATGAGATGCTATAGTTGTAGTGGATTTGGCCACAAAGCCCAAGAGTGCTGGAACACAAGAAGAAATTCCATGATGAGGACTTCACATAGCATGGCTAGAAGAAGGAATGAACTAAGAAAGGGAGATATCTTTGAAAATATGGATGCTCAGATCTCAAGTTATGAGGAAAAGGGTCATCTACAAAAGTGGGTGAAGAAGACAGAGTAGCCAGATCAGAATGAAAGACTGAAGGGAAGTAAAAAAGTGTCATCTACTGAAGCACACGCGGGTGATAGTGGTGATAGTTGCATGCTGACCTTGAATAGGTCGCATACACACGCACTCTGTTGTGCAGCAGGCCGCGTATATGTTGTAAAGCCTTGGGAAAAAGGCAATGCACATGGATTGGACTTTTATGTGATGGTATAACTCTGTGATGCAGGGTATGACATTGTTTGTTGTAGGTTTTGACACTATTTGCTGCAGGATTTCATGGTTCTAAGTTAGATCACGCAAGGTTATGATATAAAATAAATCTTGGGTGCATGGAACTAACCCATGAGTATGGTTTGATGTTGATTTGTTGGAGTACATGGCTGGTACTTTTTGAAGTTTCATTGATGTATCTTATGATGTATCATTAGAATCATATGTTGGATATCATGGTGCATGCATTTTGCATGTGGTTGGGCTACACATTGAGACATGAAGTTGGATTTGGCATACATGTATGGGATTCATCATTTTGTGGTACTTGGTTCATGATGGAGACATATCATGAGTGGATGTACATTGGTTTTCATATTGGTAGATGCACATGGTTGTCATATTCATAGATGCACATGCTTGGCATATTCATAGATGCACATGTTGGCATATGGTGGATACATTTTCATGGATGATATCTTTTGGCACATTGTTGATGTACATGGTTGATGTACATGGGTGTTGTGCATGGTGGGCACATTTTGGTACATGATGTACTCGGTTGATATATTGTTCATGATTCTCTATTTAATTGATGACATATATTTTGTTTCATGATGCATGGTATGGCACAATTTTGATGCATGAACAGGTCTAAGGATCTTCATATGGTAGCATATTGTTCATATTGCAGAGAAGATAGGGGGAGACATACCCTTAGGGGGATTCATTCTTCTTCCCATGATTCTAGGAGGAGAGATTTATCAGATGCATACCCAGAAAAGAGCCCTATATTTGAAGAAAGAGCACAGAGGCATAATTCCAGGGGGAGTGATGGGCACAGAGGGAGCATGAGAAATGTTTTTCATCATTGCATCATATTGATATCCCTTGTTCAAAAGGGGAGAGATTATTCAGCGGCAACAAGACAGGGGGAGCAGCCCCAAGAGGAGAATGGCCCTTTGCCATTGATGTCAAAGGGGAGAGATAATCACATTGATGTGATTGATGTCTATTGATGGAAGAGATTGATGTGGAGAGATAGTCACATTGACTATCGATGAAGAGAATGTCTTGTCTACATGTTGACATCAATAATTGGTAATTGGAGTTGACATCAATGTTGGTATTGCCATCAATGCCAAAGGGGGAGATTGTTGGATCATGTTGTCATTGATGCGAATGGTTTGATTATTTGGGAGATTGTTGGATCATACGTCATTGATGCAAATGGTTTGATTGATTGATGTCATTGATTGATGTCAAGTAATTAATTGATTGATGTTTGATATGTATTGTCCTTAATGAGAATGATAGATGTCAAAGTGGAAACCAATTGATGAAGATGGATCAATGAGTTGTCATTGATACATGATGCATAGTTGATATATATGATGTAGTGTTGAATTGATGCAAATATGAATCATTATTGTCTTATCATGGTTGATAAGGTGCACAAATGGATGAACTCCAAAGTGGTCCCCTTATGGTGAAAGCCCTCACGGGAAGACTCTTTACGGATTGAGTTATCCTAGAAGAACGGTTAGAGGACCCATGCTTTCATGTGGATTAATGAGATGAAGATCAATGAAGCTGTTGGTGAAACTATCCTAGATGGATAGTGCTTGACATGCCATTTCTGGTGGTATGTGGAATGTCACATAACTCCTCACAGTTTGAGAGTTATGGCTCTACGAAGTTGAAGGACCCCCATATGATGGCTTGAAGCCCCCAAAATTCAAAGAAGTCAAAGTGCTTGAAAAGAAGAAATCATTATTTAAATGATAAAGTAAAGTGAAAAAATCAAGAAAGATTATTTAAATGATAAAATGAAGTGACAAAATCAAGAAGGAATATTTAAATGATAAAGTATTGGAGAACTTTCTATTCATGGAAAGTGGTTGACCCTAAAATAAGGAAAATAGGTTAAGTGACCTATAAATGGGTTAAGTAACCTAAAAATGGGGTAAGTGACCTAGAGAATGAAAGTATAAATCAGATAGCTATGGTCTCTTGTAGATCATCCTTTTTGTGGATCAATGGAGAGCTTCTTGTGAATATATTTTGGAGTATTGATGGAGAGATTCTTGTGAGAGCATCTTATTGGTGTGGATCTCTTGAGCATGATTGGAGATCTATTACGAGGAAGAGAGCGAGAGGAGGATATCATGGATGCATCAAAGTTTCGGCAATCTCGGAGATCTTGATGAAAAAATTATTAGATTCACAGAAAACCCTATTTTCTGATGCCCACGCGGGCTGTCTGTGTATAGGGTGCATGTACACGCAGGATGGTTGTGTATAGGGTGAGTGTACACGCATGTTGACTGTGTACAGGGAGCATGGAGTGGATAAAATCATGGAAATTTGTGTTTGACCTGGTGCCAAGCTCTTGGATGATGAGGCAGGTTGTAGATCTGCATTTTATGGCCTCAGATCTATCACTAAGACACTGGTATGGTTACATTATTGTCTTGATGGATACTATTGTTTGATGTGTTGTGAATGCTTAGGGAATTCTTGGTATGGCTTCTATGATGTGGTTCAGTTTGGTTGATTTGGTTGATGGAGTGAGCAGTACTCTTATGATTCAGTAGTGACATGATTGCTATGGTATACTAGTTGGTTATACATGATTGAGATAGCATTGATATTGATTTGTTGTGGAGCATGAGCAAGCTATTGGAGAGCTTGGATGTATTGTGACTGGATGTGGGTCAGTTTGGACAGTGGAAGACAGAAGAGAAAGTGATTGCAGGTTGCAGAGGATCTGAGCATGTGAAGCAAAGCAAAACCCTAGTTGCTCAGAAGCATATGCTTGTTGCATTATACACTGGCCGCATGCACACGCGGGCTATAGTGAGCCAGGGCGTGTGCACACGTGGGCTGCGCTACTGACAGGTCGTGTACCTGTTGGCAGATTGATATCTGTTGAGGATTGTTGCCTCATCTCAGTTGATGCTGAGGGTGTAAGGTGAGTCTTTCATTATAGAACAGGTTCTCTTATAGAGTTGTACTCTATTCAGTTGTTGTTGATAAACCCCAAGGATTGTAGTCCGTAATAAAAAGAAAATTGTACATACATCTTGTGTTCTTTGTGTTCATTGTGGTGATGACTTGTTGATGACATATTGTTGATATGTGCTCACATTTAACTAGTTATAAATGACAGCAATGGGTAATGAATAAATGTTGAATGCTAATTGATGAGTTTTTGTGCAAGAGGGAAGTTTTGGGAAAAAGAGCCCCACACTCATTCACCCCCCCTCTAAGTGTGGTAGGTGTGTCCAACAACCATTGCACTTTTCATCAAAAGAGAAAAAGCAGATAATTAAACTAAGTTCTAAATACTCATGGGTCAAAGGAGATCTTTTCTATACAGGGGAAAATTTGATAATACGTAGGCATGTTAGAGAGGATGAATTCTTTGATATTTTAAAAGCATGTCATGACCAACCATGTGGTGGGAATTTTGCAAATAAAAAAATGCTTATAAGATACTTCGTCTCAAATAATATTGTCCAACTCTCTTCAAAGATGCCAAGAAGTATGTGAGAAGTTGTGATAGTTTCCAACAAATGGATCGGCCAATAGAAGCAGATGCAATTCCCCTATAACCTCAAGTTCTTGTGGAGCCTTTTGAGAAATGGGCTCTAGATTTCATAATTCCTATGAATCCTTTGTCTAAAGGAAAAAGATACATATTAGTTTGCACTGACTATGTCACAAAATGGATGGAAGCAAAATCCTTATCGTGAGCAACTGAACAAGAAATAATCAATTTCTTATTTGAAGATATTTTTGTTAGATTTGGATTTCCAAGAGAAATTGTTACTGACCAAGGAGCACAATTTACTTCAAAGATCATGAGAGAGATCGTTGAAAAATACAAGATAAGACACTAGAAGTCTGGTCCATATCATTCGCAAGCTAATGGTCAAGTAGAATCTACAAACAAGGTCTTGGAAGCAATCATGACCAAGACAATCCAACTCCATCGGAAGGACTGGTTAGATAGGCTTCTAGAAGCTTTGTGGGCTTATCGAAAATTATGGAAAAATACTATTGGTTTTACCCCATATGAACTAGTGTATGGTAAGAAAGTCCTACTTCCTCTTGAATTTCAAATTCAAACTTTTAGAATTGTAGTTGAATTAGGAATGGACTTGACTAAGGCTCAAAAGCAGAGAGTATTACAACTAAATGAGTTATATGAGATCAGACAAGATGCTCTACAACAAACTACTTTAATTCAGCAACAAAGGATGAAGTGGCATGACAAGTTTATCAAGAAAAATCAATTCAAAGTTGGTGATTGATCTTTTCTCTTCGACTCCAAATTCAAGGATTTTAAGGGAAAATTCACCACTCACTAGCTTGGGCCTTATGAAATTCAAGAAGTGTTCGACAATGGTTTTGTAAAGGTAAATACAATTGATGAGGGTGGAGTTTCATTTGTGATCAATGGGCATAGGTTAAAACTCTACAACAAGCCAATGAGTCGAGATGATTTTATTTTCCAGCTATCTCAGCAAGCCAGGATGCAAGTTGTGGGTAAAGGAAGTGATACTCCTACCCCTCTTCCATCCCAAAATTTACTTTTCAAGAAAAAATAAAGAATGAATGAATATATCTATAT